>OZ030016.1:30542710-30817710 GCA_964023405.1 Apodemus agrarius | reverse complement strand
CAAAAAAATAAATAAAATAAAAAAATAAATAAAATAAAATATAAAATAAAATAAAATAAAATAAAATAAAATAAAATAAAATAAAATAAAATAAAATAAAAAAGATAGGTAATACAACCACCCCATGTTACTCTATACCTACAGGATTTACGGCCAGTAAGAGTCCCCCCAGCGTAGCACAGTACAGATGGTGTGGACTGAGGCTCAGACACGGAGACGAAAAGAGAGCTCCTTCACATTTTAGCTTCCAGACACACTTCTTTTCCTGCAAATAAGAGTTTGACTTAATTGTGCGGTGCTTGTGGTTAGTAAGACTATGCCAGACAGCTAAGTCTGGCTGGGCCCGACTTTATGTTTTGCTCCTACTGGTGCTAGGACTGACGCCTGAGCCTTGCGCAGGCTGTCCTGTGAGACGGTTGTCACAGTCCAGGGGACGCAGATTTTTCTCCTCTCCTCTGCCCCCCCTGTTCACACACTCTGAATCCTCCTGCCTTGGCCTCCTCAGTGTGGGGATTTCAGGCATGCACCACCACACCAGGTAAGTTAGTGCAAAGGCATTGTGCATACACGCGTGTGCGTGCATATACTCTGAATATACAACTTGGATGTTTCTTCCACTGACTATAAAATTACTTAAAATAATTTTAATACATTACATTCAAAATAAAATGATGTCTCTTCCTGATCTAAAAACCGTTAGAAACTAGTTACTCAATCTTTTTTTTTTTTTTTAATTTATTATATGTAAGTACACTGTAGCTGTCTTCAGACACCCCAGAAGAGGGCATCTGATCTCATCACGGATGGTTGTAAGCCATCATGTGGTTGCTGGGATTTGAACTCAGGACCTTCGGGAGAATAGCTGGTGCTCTTAACCGCTGAGCCATCTCTCCAGCCCTAGTTACTCAATCTTATAAACAACTTTGTGGATATATTTGTCTGCTTCTTATTATTTTGCCAGAATAGAATCATAGAAAAAAAATTTCTCTGGTCAAAGGACATGAATGTTACTCATCCACACTGCTGCTTAATTAAACTTCCTGTGTGTGAGCCATCTTTTTAAAATAATTTCTTTTTTAAGGCATGTAGCAAAGCTGACCCCAAACCCAGCATGTAGCAATCTTGCACTACCGATCTTAAGTACTGGAACTGCGCGTAAGGCGGCTGTTCGCATAGTTCGAGGGATGGCGCGCACGGCCTCGCACACCCCAGGCAGGCTCTGCACCGAGGGAGCTTTAGCCGCAGCCCCGCAGATGCCTACCCAGCCGCTCTGTCTCTCAGGGACGCTGGCTGCCACTCACTGGAGCACGGGGAGCTGAGTGCTCGGGATCCCAGCCGCTCTGTCTCTCAGGGACGCTGGCTGCCACTCACTGGAGCACGGGGAGCTGAGTGCTCGGGATCTCAGAAGACCGAAGGCCCGGGACTCCGATGTCCCCAGCTGCTTCTTCCTGGGGTCTTAGGTGCTTCTGTCCCTTGTTCTTGTTTTCTATCTGGATCTTTCTAATTACCTTATACTTACTCTTTATTTCTGTTTATACCAATAAGTGAGTTTTGAGTCACTTATTTAAAAAACTATCTTAGCCTACTTCTTGTAGTTTTAATTTTCATATAATGGGCCCTTAAAAGAGCTTACTGATATCTCACTTTGATTTTTTTCTGTTATGGTTATTCTGAATTTTTGATATTGCAGAAATTATTTGAAAAGAAGCTAACCATGTCTAAATCTGTTAAAACGTAACTGACGACTTCTCTCCAGACCCAGTGCTGTACTTGGGCGGTAGCTGACGCCTGCTCCCAGACTCACGCGCACTAACACGTGTGTGTTATGATAAACACTGAGGAGGTGAATTCTTACATAAATGTCTAAAGCATACGCGTGCTGGTCATGAGACCCAACGTAAATGAGTCCAGTGGTTGGATCCACGGCTGGCGAGCTTTTGACAGCATCTTCAGTAGTAAATGTCCAATATTTTTCTCCACTATTACTTTTTAGAACATAAATTAATCCATTATAACAGCCTACAGAGAAACAAAATATAAAAGACGGGACTGAGATACGTTGATATAAATATTTAAATAATGACAATTTCTAGCACACTCTTCATGTATATTCATGCTCACCCATCTGACTTAGGTTTCAGCAAACACAGCAGAAACCAAACTACAGTCACGTGTGTAAACCCTTACCTAGTGCTGGTGTGCTGGCACGCGCCTTCGATCCAGCACGAGACCTTCGCCTCCTGTGCTGGGGCTACAGTGAACACCACTGCAAACAGCAGCCCAGTACCTTTTAAAAGTTCTACGAACCACCAAGATAAGGCAGTAAAGGCTCCTGCACCGAGCCTGTCAACCTGACTTAGATCCCAAGAGCAACATGGGGGAAGATGGAACCGATAGTCCTCTGACTTCAGGAGGCCACGTACACACCCGCACTGACAGAACTGAATGTGAAGCCATCCGGCTGTTGCTGGATAAATTCCCAACAGCACAGAGCATCAAGTCACTCTCCTTCCACTCCGACAGTTACTGTGAGCCGGACAAGGAAGAAAGGCGCTCAGAACTGAGGAAACTAATAACCTAGGACCACTGGGCACTTCCTATGGGGCTTCTTTTGGAGACAGGGTCTTTAGCCCAGGCTAGCCTCAGGTATCCTATTAGAGGAGGATGGTCCTCCTGCCCCCACTTCCTGAGTGCTGGGGTTGCGGGTGTGCATAGCACCCCCTTGGTTTATGCAGTGCTGGGGACTGTGCCTGAGCACACTGGGCAGACGCCCTCCATCTGAGCCCCATCCCAGCCAACTTTGTCCAAAATATTTTAGCCTAATTATGTCCTTGCTTATGGGTGACAGCAAGGACCAGCAGAGCAAACTTTCAGTTACCAGGTGGCAGTGTCAGGATTTAATAAGTCTAAGTGCTTGTATTCTTGGCAACTACACTGAACTTCCTTTCCCAAGTGGTAGCCATGGATGAGAAGGTAGCAGAGATCTCAGACCTTGGTGTGGTTGAGTAAAAATGGTAAAACAAACAAACAAAAACCCTACAGATGAAGTCACTGCAGACTCTTGGGCATCCAAATGGCTGTGATGTGGGCGGAGCATGAGGGCAGCTGTTTAGGACGGTTCCACTGCCTACGCTTCACACGGTTCTGCTCTCACCCGAGATCCAGTTTCCACCACACTCTGCTGCCATCACTCACTGGGAGCTTCGTTTGTGCCTTGAAGTGCACTCATGGCTTGCCTAATCCTGCTCATGACTCTGATAGTGGATTAAAATACACCCATAAATTCTTAGATGATCTTTAAGACATGGAGACTAATTCCCCAGGGCACAGACTAGACTTGGTGATTTGTGTTCAATGAGCAAAATTAAGGAAAAATGCCAGTCTCCAGTTTTAGAGACTTAAAGGCACCATGCGGGTCCTATGGTTTTCTCTTGGATTACCCACTCTGAGGCAAGTCAGATGCTATGTCATGCAAACATTCAGACAGCTACAGAGAGGTTTATGTGGCAAAACCTGAATATTCTCAGCAAAAAGTGAGCTAAGGACAAGCCTAAGGCCCGAGACCCATGCTAACAACGCTGTCCATGAGCCATCTTGGAAGCAGGTCCATAAAGCCTGAGGTGCTGACAGAACCATGAGATCTTCTTGATCATCAGCCTCCAAGATTCTCGGCCCAGGGGGACTGCTGTGGGGCAGGAGGTTTAACACAATGTGTTACAGCATCGTGTTTTATGATTGTTTCCATTTTATCCGTGAGACCGCGAAGCTGTAAGTCCAACAGCCTGCCAAGGCTGGTCAGGGTTCAGCAGTGCAGCGCTGGGCTTGTATCCAGGGGCTCTACTCCAAGCCATGCTGCTAAGCAGTACAGAGTTAACTAACCACTGATCTGTGACAACAACCAAGCAACCACACACACACACACACACACACACACACACACTCAATTTAACTGTACGAACCCCAGATTCAGATACTTACCTACTACAATAAAGTTTCCACATTTAGACACACATGCTGAGGATTCAATTCGATCTCCCAAAAGCTGTTCCCACCTCATCTCCCCAGAGTAAAGGTCGACTGCCCTCACTGTGTGTGAGTGGGAGCCCATATACACGGTTGTGGAAGACTTGTCCTCCACAGCTGCTATCACGAGCAGAGGGGAAGCGTCGACGCATTTGCCTGTGTCTGACCGCCACCTCTCACGCAGCACCATGGTCTCAGCGCCTAGCACAGGGTTCTCATGCTGAGAAAGTGGTGGCTTCTCTAACTTGCCATCAGGAGCTGGAGGACTTATGCTTTTTAATACTTTAGAATTAGTCTGTGGGATTAAATCCAGAGGACGGACTGGAGGGCAGAGTCCTAACTCAGTTATCAGCCTCCCCGTGCCCAGAGACAAAACCTGACTGCCTCTGCTCAGAGCGATCACGGAGCTGGTCTTGCTGCCACGGTCCGAAGGCCAGGCGGACTCCAGGCCTGCGGGCTTCCAGCTGCCTTCCTCGGGAGCAGCGTCAGTCCATTTCCTTTTCGTGGTGTGACTCCTGTTGGCTTTGAGGTCCTCCTGTGTAAACACGGCTTCAACGATGTGGTTGTAAACGTCTAAGATGGAACTGCTGAGAATAACCTCCAGCAGGCCAGGAATGGCTGCGCCCGAAAGCCTCTCGATCTCACTGAGAAGCCACACGGCCTTGAGGGAATCGCCACCACTTTCTAAAAAGACGGAGTTGTCGGGAACCTTCCCAGTGGCCTCTGGATCCTCAGGGAGACACAGCACAGACTACAGACGAGAGAAGGGGAGGGTGGTAAGCGGCCCATACAGAAAGACTTTACAGTGTAGCAAGTGATACAGAACTCACAGCACCTGTTACACAGATAGCATCATCTTTAAAAGGCAGGAGAAAATGCTAACAATTAAATTAAAAATGATTTTCTCTAGAGTAATGGTCATCACTGTCACAGGGTCACTGTGTAATTGTTAAATATAATCCCGTTAGAACAGGTTTCCTATCCATTAAATAAGGAATAAACTCACTGCAACATCTGCTTTACCAACTAGCCCTCGCAGCTGATATTCCCCCATGGAAATAACATTGATCCACGTCACATAAGTCAAACAGCTTTACAAGTGGAGTGGTAAGAACTAAGCCCTCCGTTCCTAAGACCTGCCAACCAAATGCACACCCTTCACAGAAACTTCGTTTGTTTGAGGGTTTCTCTGCATAGTCCTGGCTGTCCCAGAACTAGCTCTGTAGACCAGGTTGGTGTCTAACTCAGTGTTCTGCTTGCCTCTGTCTCCTGACTGCTGGGATTAAAGACATGTGCCACCACTGCCCAGCTAAATCTGTATCTTGTCTAAGAAAGTTTGCTTACCTATTAAGATACACATTTATAAGGCGTTGAGCAGAGACATGCAGCTACTGCAAATTTCTCAAGACTACGGCTAGCCCACTCAGAAGAGCATGGTTTTAGCACGCCAAGATCAGTAGGCACTACGTTGCCTCTCCCAGGGGAGAGTCGTGTCAGCAGTAAGTAGACACTGGCACCTTTTAAATCACCTCTTTCAATGAATTTCTTTGTAAGACACTTAAACACTGTAACCTTTATTATGTGCAAACTGGATTAAGGAAGGTATGCTAACTGGCATCTGCACAGCAATAACATTCTTACAATATTTTTACTGGCTTACTAGGGACATTAAAATTCCTTATAATGAATGAACTATAGAAATGAATTTGCATTTAAAAAGTTGTACCTTCCATAAATGCTTTAATTTTCCCCAAAGCTCCTCTTTTCCATGGAGTTTATTCCTAGGTTGTGAGTTTATGTAGTCTAAATATATCTTGTTTAACTCAGAAACATCAACTTTACCTTAATATGAAGAGAAACAGCAAACATTAATAAGGTTTGAACTTTAACCAGGCTGCTGGGTTTGCAGCTAAGCAGGGGAGCATGCGTTAGCCGCGCACGAGGTCCGAGGTGGGACTCCACCCCATAAAATAAGCAACTGGGTCCGTTTAGCCCCAGAGCCACCGTGCTTGTTGGCCACACTCTTTGCTGTAAAACTCAGAAGTCATGGGGAACAGAAAGCAGTTTGTGGCTGGGGTCACAACGACTGTAGTGAGGAACACGTGAGGGGAAAAGAGGCCATTTATCTAAGTTCAAGAGCTCAAGATGCGGCACTGAGTGGGGGAGGGGGAGCTCTGCGTACAAGCGAGGCACAAGGAAGGGAATGAACCTCGTATGGAAACATTATAACAGGCGGGGCGTGGTGGTGCACACCTTTAATCTCAGCACTCAGGAGGCAGAGGCAGGGAATCTTGGAGTTTGAGGCCAGCCTGATCTACAGAGCACGTTCCAGGATAGCCAGGGCTACACAGAGAAACCCAGTCTCAGAAAAAAAATAAATCTGTCATAATGGATTCCATTATTTTGTATTCTAACTGAATGCATCTAAAATGTTTTAAAACATAATGAATAACTGAGCAATTCCTTTATTTTGAAGTAAGAGTTAAATAAAAATCATGGTAAGTGTCATGGGTAAGGCACTATACATGCATATACATATATAAAACATACATTAAAAATGTGTGTGTGAGCCGGGAGGCCTGAACAAAACAAGAGCCGGAAGAAGGGCGCTAACCCCTGCTTCAGCCTCGCCGTCCGTGTCAGGGCCTGGTCGTGGGCCTTGAACCACTGGCCTCACTGTTCTTGGGTCTCAACACTCAAAATTACAGCCCTGGCTGTCCTGGAACTCACTCTGTAGACCAAGCTGGCCTTGAACTCAGAGATCTGCCTGCCTCTGCCTCCCAAGTGCTGGGATTAAAGGTGTGCGCCACCACCGCCTGGCTAGCCCCAGCTTTTTTAGGTCATGTCTAGCTTGAAGTCATAGATGAGAGCTCTATCAGTCAATTCCCTGTAATATTTTTATGTATCTATCTAAACATTAGTTCTGTTTCTCTGGTGATCTCTGAGAAATACAGACACTGACTAGTGTGATGACTGACCTTCAGGGCCAACCTAACTGGATCCAGAGTCACCTACGAGCCTGAGGGACACCCCTGCGTGTGCGTACAAGGATGCTCAGAGGATGAACGAATCAGGGAGGACCATTCCTGGATGTGGGCTGGGGGCAGAGCGAGAATCAAGGAGACAGCCTGACAAAGCCTGTCTTGGTCCTTCTGATTCCTGGCCCACTGTCACATGATCTGAGCTACTCACTGAGACTTCCCATCATGGTGGACAGACACACCCTGAAGCTGTGAGCCCAAATCTTTCTTCTCTTAAGCTCTTTCTGTCAGGTATTGTCACAGGAATGCACAAGTAATTAATCCTAAGCAAGATAGTCTGGGGAGAAATTGCCTATCTGTAAATCATACATCTGAATAAGACCATCAGCTCACAGGAGTTAAGTTAGACAAGCTAGTTGACAGAGGGTCTACCATAATTACTGCCAGTATCACTCATACGAATCCTTCTGTGGCCACTGATTAAGGCGCACCATTAGAACTGTCCAGCACCGAAGCGCTGTCACTTTACCATGGCATGTAAACGGAAGGGTATCGATCAGCACCATGTCATCGGGCACGGCGTGGGCTGGAAGGTGCTTCTGCAGTTCTTTAAAGATGCAATCCTTTACTAAATCAACTTTGGGTACGATGAAGAGAATCAATTTTTCCTGATTATACCAAGTAACTGCGCAGGCCTCCACCTGGCCAAGCTCTTCAGCCACCTGGAAGAGAGATTACCGTCATTTACTCCTGGGAGCGTCTAGAAACGAACCCCAGAGGCTCCGATTCGCTGTCTAAACTCAGCACTGCTGAATTTATAGTTCCAGAAGATACCTGGGATCGTTAAAAAGAGATTGCTTGTTATTGGTATCTCCTATTAACAGAAAGTTACCGTTTTCAAAAATAATGCATTCTAAAGCAATAAACCAATGTATTTTTGCAGAACTCAAGATCTATGCTGTTACTATATTTATTCTGAGGTGTGCATGTGCTCCGTGTGAGTCGTGGGCACCGTGTGAGTCTGAGTCGTGGGCACCGTGTGGGCACGGGAGCTGGGGGAGGCCAGAGGGTGCTGGATCCCCTGCAACTGGAGATGCGCAGGTTGGGAACCGTCTGCTGTGGGTGCTACAGAACAAGCCCAGTCCTCTGAAGGAGCAGTGAGCACTGCTAACCACGGGGCCATCTCTCCAGCCAGGGATTGATTTTAGAAGTGGCCACCACTCTAGAAGCCAGGCTTGGGAACAGACACTTGTAATCCTAACACTAGGAAGCCCGAGGCAGGAAGACTTGGAATTTCAGCCTAGCCTGGACTACATATTAAGACTCTGCCTCAAAACAAGCAAATATCCTCCTGATGGAAAAAAGAGATAGAAGGAATTACTCGTGCCTTTTATTGCAATTTCTGTGGTCATTGATTTTTTTTTTTTTTTTTTTTTTTTTTAAGATAGGCTCCAGCTGTAGTTCAAGCTGAATCCGGAAACCCTCAGCCCCCTGAGTGATGTTTGCAGGCATACATCACCACACCCAGCTCCATGTCTGTTACTGTGATTAATTACGAAAACAAAGACGTCAGCTTTAGAAGCCGATAGGAAATCTGGCATAGACATTTGGCAACAGCTGCCTCTACTGCCTTACCTTCTGGTGGATTTAACTTTATTAGATTAGATTAAGATTTAGTACGTGAGTGGCTCTACCTGCTGCACATGCGCAGTGTTAAGACGTTTGCCATGACGCTTGACCTGGCTGTCCTTTCTTCCCAGGAAAAACATCTCTCCGTCTTTCACAGTCACAAAGTCTCCCGTGGCTCGCATGGTGCCAAAGGCCACTGTCACTTCATCGTCAAGGAAGCATACTCTGTTCTTCCCACCTTTCAGAGACAAAGACCAATGTCATAAAATCCCTGAAAAATTGATTTATTAATATCAAAATACCTCTAAAATTCAGTAACTATGACTCAAACCTTGATTATTTGTATTAAAATGAGGTGACTTTCAAAGTCTACCTGATAAAATTAGGCACAGTAACTTTAAAAAATTAGTAAAGGGATAAAAATAAATTTATTTATAAAGCTATGTATGATTTTAAATGTATCCTTAGAATATTGTTAAATATAGTTTTATCTATAAATGCTAACATCTCAAATTAACTTTCTAAATTATTAGAAATTGCATGTAAAATAATTCAGGTAAACTCTAAATATCTCATGATTATGAAACAATTAATACTTATCATTGAAAAGCACACTCCAAATAAAAAAAAAGTAAAAAACTAAATTAAAGAATGAAGCTGAGGCTGGGCGGTGGTGGTGCACGCCTGTAATCCCAGCACTTGGGAGGCAGAGGCAGGCGGATTTCTGAGTTCGAGGCCAGCCTGGTCTACAGAGTGAGTTCCAGGACAGCCAGGGCTATACAGAGAAACCCTGTCTCGAAAAACAAAAAAAAAAAAAAAAAAAAAAAAAGAATGAAGCTGATTTTTCTTTGAAATCAACCAACAAATATAAACCAACCTAGAAATACTTGGCCAGTGCCTTCGAGAACTGGAGAGCCATTTTTGTCTCTGACTTCAACCACGGTTCCAAGTAGCGGAGTCCCCAGCTGCACAGGGGATTCATGTCTGCAAAACACACAGCCCAGAGCAAGTTTAAGATTCACATTTGAAGCCAGGCGTTGGTGGTGCACACCTTTAATCCCAGCACTTGGGAGGCAGAGACAGGTGGATTTCTGAGTTCAAGGCCAGCCTGGTCTACAGAGTAAGGTCCAGGACAGCCTGGGCTATACAGAGAAACCCTGTCTCAAAAAAACAAAAAACAAAAAACAAAAAACAAACAAACAAAAAAAAAATTCACATGTGAGCAGCAGATTTCCCAGTGTGTTAACAGCACACGATAGCAAATAAAGATAAAAACAGTTTAGAATTGAGACTGCGTGAGGAACAAGTGTGCCAGAAAGGGATGTTACCAATTCAGTCCCAAGAGGGCTTGCCAGGATCTCATCATGAGTTACAGGAAAGATCTGGATTCTTAACTTGACACAGTAGACAAAATATCACAACAGTGCCGGGCAGACCTGTTAGCAGGGTCAGGAGCGCAGCTCCCAGGCACGGGTGTGCTTCCTGCGCAAGGACATGATGACTTCTACAGCCTCCATGTTCAACTGCCATCCCCAAGCAAAACTCACCCCAGCATTAATGCTACGGTCTCAGAAAGGGACAGCCTCTCCCCCTGCACCCTCCACTGAGTATAACTAAGGCACTTACTTCACGGGGGAATTAAGACTCTCCTCTGGGATCCTGTAGAAAGTGGCCCAGCTGGACACCTCTGTGATACCATAGATGTTAAATATTTGTGTCCTGTTGCCTTCGGCTCGCCAGCCTTGGAGGATGGTCAGCGAGGGGAAGGCTTCGCCGCCGAGGGCTAGGACTCTCAGAGAAGTATGCGCTGACAGGACAGTGGACTTGATGAGCTCAGATCCAAATCTTCTCAGCAATGTTGGCGTTGCCTGGAGACACATTCAAATCACTTAGTTTCCTCCTTCCTACTAATTACTTCAAACTTTGCATTTGGAGCCCAAATGGGCATTAAGGCTGTGTTTTGGGGGCTGCAGAGATGGCTCAGTGGTTAAGAGCACTCACTGCTCTACCTGAGGTCCTGAGTTCAATTCCCAGCAACCACATGGTGGCTCACAACCATCTGTAATAGGATCTATTGCCCTCTTCTAGTGTGTCTGAAGACAGCTACAGTGTGTGTATATATATATATATATATATATATATATATACACACACACACACACACATATATACACACACATACATACACATATATATGATTTTATATGTATGATATATATATATTATATATATAAAATCTTTTTTTTTAAAGGCTGTGTTTTTCTTTTCTTAATTTAATATTTATTATTAGTTTTGGCATGTTTGTATGTGCCCGCAGAAGCCAGCAAAGAGCCTTAAAACTGGAGTTATAGGCATTTGATAACAACTAGACACAGGTGCTGGGAACTGAATCCCGTCCTGTGGGGGAGCAGGAAATACTCTTAACCACTGGGCTATCTCTCTAACCCCAAGGCTATAATTTTCAATTGACAAGCCCTATTTATAAAGCCCTTAGTAAATATTTCACAATGCATACTATTGTACAAATGAACAGTTCATTTCCTTTTAACACCAAGTAGTTTTCACTGTATAAATTAGGACTGTTTTCACTATTTCCATATAAATCTAGAATCAACTTGTAAATCTCTCCAATGTTTACTGGGATTTTGGTAGAGGAATACACGTAACATAATTACAGACTGACTTATCAAGAACTGCGCTCTGGACAATGTTGTGGCTTCTACATAAATGTGAGATGCCTGTTTACACAGTAGGTCTTTAATTTCTATCAATGCTATAGAGTTTTTAGTGGCTAAGTCTTGCTACTCTTTAAACGTATTCCTATGTTATTTTTACATCACGTGTGTGTCCTGTGGTGCTGCTGAATGCTCAGGAGCCCCAGTGCCTTCTCCCACTGCCCTTCCTGATGGTCTAGATCCATGGCTGTGCTATCTGCATAGGAAAGTCCTCCTCCGCCTTCTCCTTTTTCTCTTTTTCCACTTTCTTCTCTTCCTCCTTTTCTTCCTCTTCCTTTCCCCCTCCTTCTGAAAAAGTATTGGAAGGCCCGTCTTTATCTTTTAGGTGAAATCACTCAGGATTTCTTCACAGATCTGCCAGAGCATTGGAATTTAAAGTATGCACAACCACATGGGGCTCTCTTCAATTTTTCTTTAAGACTTTTTAATGATGTGTGTATGTCTGTGATTATGTGTGTGTCTGTCATTATGTGCGTGTCTGTGATTATGTGTGGGTGTGTGAATATATGTGCAAGGGCCCATTAAGGTCACAAAAGGGTGTCAGATGTGCAGGGCCACTCGACGTGTGTGCTGAGAACTGAACTCAGAGCCTCTTGGCCACTGAGCCATCTCTCCAGCACCATGTCTTCAGTACTTTTTTTATTTTTTGCTTTTTGTGATAGGGTCATACTACCTATCACTGGAACTCGCATGGATCCTCCTGCAGCAACTACCTCAGTTGCTAGAATTAAAGGCGTGAGATGCGTACACCAGTCAGCTTCAGTATCTTTAACCACGTATAATGTAGTATCCTTTTAAAAATGTACCTATATGAGTGTTCTCCGTCCATGTTTGTATGTGGGCGCCTCAGGATGACAGATTCCCCTAGAATTCAGGATCTGGAGTTACAGATGGTTGTGAGCCACCACGTGGGAGCTGGGAGCAAAGCTAAGTCCTCTGAAGAGCGCCAAGTGCTCGGACACTCTGAGCTCTCGCCCCGGCACCATCTCTTCAGTATTTTTAACCATTTCCAGTGTAGTATCTTAACACTTGTATTCTCCGTACTCTTGTTTTATAATCTTTATGTTTGTTTTATGTATGTGAGTATTTCACCTATATGGGTGTGTGTACCACATGTGCACCTGGGGTCCTCAGAGGTCAGAAGATGGTGTCAGATTCTCTAGAACTGGAGACACAAACAATTGTGAGCCACCATGTGAGTGCTAGAAACTGAACCCAGGTCCTCTGCAAGAACAGCAAATGAATTAGCAATGGGTGTGGCAACACACATGAAGTCTAGGCAAACCCAGGTTAGACCAGGTCACAGTATGGAGAGGGGAACTGGGCAAAAGTCCCATCCCTAGTCAAGGAGCTCCTGACCACTGTCAACAGCCAAGAGAGGGGCAGCTTTCTCTTAAAAGGTGTGGCCCTGGCAAGCTGGCCAGGGGCCAGTGGAAGCCGACAGACCCAAGAACATTTGGGCAGCACAAACTGACCTTGATGAGGGGAAAAAAGACACAAACTGAGGAGGGAGGAGGGAGGAGGGAGGAGGGGGAGGAGGAAGGAGGGATCTGTGAAGACTGGGGGGAGGGTGAATGTGATCAAAACATGTATGAAATCCTCAAAGAATAAACAAATGTCTCTTAAAACTGTGGGAGAGGTACCATGTGTGCTACTGTACGCATGTGCGTGTGCAGGGCCAGAGGCTATCCAGTGAGGCCCTCTACCTGTCTCCTCTTCACTTCTTTTGAGACAGGATCTCTCGCTGAACCCGGGGCTGACCGCTGCAGCTCAGGGAGCAGGGCAGTGAGCTTGCAGGGTCCACCTGCCCCAGCCCCCAGCACTGAGGGTACACTGTGGTACACCTGGCTTTTATGTGGGGGCTGGGGACTTGAACTCATGTTTCATAAAAAGCACTCTTGCACACTAAGCCACCTCTCCAGTTCTAATTTTTTGTTGTTGTTGTTTGTTCAGAGACAGGGCTCTATGTAGCTCAGGCTGTCTTTGAGCTCACTAGGTAGCAGAGGCCGGTTTTAAGCTCCTTTCTGGAAGCCTCCACCTCCTAAGTGTTGAGATTATGGGCAGATGCTAGCACGCCTGGTTCTTAGCCCATGTGTAATAGGGTAATATACCAGCTTTTGGTAGGAAGCACAATATGCTTGAATGTTATGACAGAAGACTCCCCACAGCACAGCCACAGTGAGTCAAGTTCTCCGGTTAGTGGACTGCAGGTGAATGCTGTAGTACCCATAATACATGGCAATACTATAGACACAATGAACTGATTTCTCTTTCATTTTAAAATAAACATGTGCTGTCACAAGGCCTTTGTTGAGCTAACTACACTATCATTAATGCACTGGGAGGAACTATAGAAATATAAAGGACCTTCTGAAACGTAACAGTAAAAGAATGCAGGAGGAAACCTTCCTGTCGCTCCTGAAGTGTACCTGGAGAACAGTCACTCTGTGGCGGGAGAAGAGAAGGTCAGCTAATCTTGATGGGAGCACTTTGACAGAAGTTGGCACGATAAGCAGGCAGGCCCCGCTGGACAGAGAAACAAAGATCTCCACAACAGATGGATCGAAGGTCAGAGGGGAAGCCAGAAACAAAACGTCTTCTCGAGTGATGTCAAAAAGTGACCTAAAGGCAAACAGAGCGCAGCTGTCACGAGGAAGGCGCAAGCGTGGGTTTGCTCACTGACCCGAAGAGCCCGAAGCAGGGACTGGAGAGAGGGCTCGGGTGCAAGAACACCTCCTGCTCTGGTTCAGGTCCCAGCACCACATGGCAGTGCGTCACCACCTCCTCCAGCTAAAACTCTTGTTGCAGGGGATTCACTAGCCTCTTCTGATGCAACGTTACACTGACATATATGCAAGGAAAATACTCATACATCTGAAATAAGAATAAATAAGTGTAAAAGAAGATGAGGAAGAGGAAGAGGAGGAGGAAGAGGAGGAGAAGGAGGAAAAGGAAGAGAAGGAGGAGTAAGAGGAGGAGGAAGAGGAGGAAGAAGAAGAGGAAGAGGAGAAGGAAGAGGAGGAGGAGGAAGAGGAGGAGGGAAAGGAGGAAAAAGAGGAGGAGGAGGCTGTGGCGGCAGCAGCACCAACAGTGCCATCATGGAGAAGAAAAGTTCTCATGGTTTGTCAGATTATCCAAAATGGCGCTGTTGCTACTGGAAACCCCTTATAAAGGGTGGAACTGAAAGCCCTTTAGCTCAGTGTGGTGGTGGACTATAATCCCAGCACTTGGGAGGCAGAGGCAGGTGGATCTCCGTAGGATTGAGGCTAGCTAGGTGTACACGGTGAGTTCCAGGACACAGGCATGGCTGTATAGTAAGACCCTGTCTCAACTTAAAGTTAAGCAAATAATATCTTTTTTTTCTTTTGCCATAGGTTTTATCATCTGTGACCACTTCCTGATATGTCAGCTTAGACAGAAGGAACTACAACCCCCAGAATTCTCTTTCTAGTATGCTTTCATGTTGTTTTTTGTTTGTTTTTGTTCTGTTTTTCTTTCTTTCTTTCTTCCTTCCTTTCTTTCTTTCTTTTTTTTTAATTTTTATTTTCTATATTCAATGTTTACATTCCAAAGGCTTTCCCCTTTCCCAGTTCCCCCCTCCCTATGTCCCATAATTCCTCTCCCCCCCCAACTATTCCCCAATCATTCCCCCTCCCCCCACAGTTTCTCTACAAAAATGGATCCAATCTTTCCAGGCCCAGGGTCCTCTCCTTTCTTCTTGGGAATCATTTGACTTGCTAATTGTGCCTTTCTTTCTTTTTTTTTAAGAGACATTGTCTTTCTATGTAGCTCCGACTGGCCTGGTACTCACTATATTGTCCAGACTTTCCTCAAATTCACAGCAATGCTCCTGTCTCAGCCTTCCGATAGCTGGGATTTCGGAGTTGCACCTCCCATTCGTTATTTATCAGTTTCCTTTAAGGAGGAAGTTGGAGACTAGAAGGTCGGAGCTGCCATTTAGCAAAGCACACCACTCCCTGTCAGTTATTCGGTCGAACATTCCAGTCTGCAGTCAGCTGAGTCTATCCATCCTGAGCCGGCTAGATTTCTTCCTTAATGAAAAACCAAACAAGGCTGGAAAGATGGCTTAGTGGTCCAGGGCAAGCTGCTGCTCCCAGCACCTACTAAGAGGTCAGGTGGTTTAGTCGAGCTAACGCCAGCTGGGAAGGGAACCGTAGTCTCCGGCCTCTGCGTGCACACAACATGCTCACAAGCACATACACATCATTAAAAACAAATTAAAATAAAATGTTTTAAAAGTTAGCAGCAGTAGCTGCTGGATCTGCAGTTAATGTCCACCCCTCCTGACAGTGCCCCGACGGTGCCGGCCAATGCCTGAGGGGTTGCAGCTTGCTGCTGATGGCCTCCTAGCTGCCTGCCCACGGCCCCTCTACCTTGTCAGCCACACTGTGTGTGTGAGTCAGTTCCTACCAAGAATCCACTCTTACATTCTGGTTTCCTTTCCATAGACTCTTTCTTCTGTTGGATTGATTTTTTCATTTTTATTCCTTAAGTCAGTCAGTCTCTCTCTCTCTCTCTCTCTCTCTCTCTCTCTCTCTCTCTCTCTCGTGTGTGTGTGTGTGTGTGTGTGTGTGTGTGTGTGTGTGTAAGGAAGGATGTTAGAGACTAGATAATAGCACGGGGTTCCTCTGAGCTGGAGCTATAGAATGTGTGTCGGATGCCCAGCGGGCTACGTGGGTCTTGGAATTCCAACTCCATCAGCATGAACTTGCAGAAGCATGTTTAACCCCTGTGCCTCCTCCCCACCCCTCATTTATGTTTCGAGACAAGGCCTTACAATCTACCCCGGGCTGTCTTAATTCTCCTGTCTCCACCTCCTGAATGCTCAGGTACAAGGCAAGGGTTCTCACGGATGTTGCTATAGACCCAGCCTTTCCTTTCCCTATTATTTGGAATTTTGTCCTGCGTGAGAACAGAGAGCAGCAGGAGGGTTTAAGTCAGGATCTCAGAGCACAGATTTGCTTAGTCTACGCTGTTGCTTTTAAACTGAACACACAAGCCACTCCCTAAGAAAACTCTTAACTTAAAAACATCTTTAAGGGTGGCTTGAAGATCTTTAAAAACTGGGACTGGAGAGATGGCTCAGCTGCTCTTCTAGAGGACCCCAGTTCAATTTCCAGCAACCCCACAGCAGCTCACAACTGTCTCCACTCCACTTCCAGGGGATCTGACACCCTCCCACAGACATGCATGCATACGTACAACAATAAAGCACATAAAAATAAATAAATCATCTTTTAAAAAAGTTTTTAAAAGGGGCTGGAGAGATGGCTCAGCAGTGAAGAGCACTGACTGCTCTTCCAGAGGTCCTGAGTTAATTTCCAGCCACCACAAGGTGGCTCACAACCATCTGTAATGGGAAATGATGCCCTCTTCTGGTGTGTCTGAAGACACTTGCAGGGTACTCATAATAAATAAATAAATAAATAAATAAATAAATAAATAAATAAATATTGTTTTTAAAAAGTTTAAAAAAGAACTTTTTTTTTTAATCTTTAAAAATCTAAGCGCATGCCTGTAATCCCAGCACTCTGGGAGGCAGAGGCAGGCGGATTTCTGAGTTTGAAGCCAGCCTGGTCTACAGAGTGAGTTCCAGGACAGCCAGGGCTATACAGAGAAACCCTGTCTCGAAAATACCAAATCAAAAAAAAAAAAAATCTAAATATGGTGTACCTGTGCCTGTGTATAATGAATAACCCTAGCTTCAATTTTTAATGAAATTGTTCTTTATATATTCTGTCTGGTTTCATGGCGAGATGTTCAAAGTCAGCAAACTTTCTTTCTTCTCTCCCTCCATTCTTTCTGCTTTAGACAGGGTCTCACTATGAACCCTGAACTTGGGATCCCTCTGTGTAGGAAACGGCCTATATACTTGTGTATTACAGGATATTTGATTATTGTATGTAGAAACCTAATTGTTAGCAAAATATAAAAGCCTGAATAGATACTGCATTTGTCAGATGCACTTAGCTGTGAACTGAAGGATGCAGTTTGGGCGTGGCTTTAAAAGCCTCCTTAGATAAGACTGCTAAAGAATAGAAAGTTCCTGCCTATTTTAAGGCAAGTTGCTTGGAAGAGGTCTTGTAGCCTCTACTCTGTGACCCAAGGCAAAGTCAGTTGGGTGGTCCGGAGCTTCCTCATCACAAAGGGGGACTGGTCAGCACCCAGTAACTTGCCTTGAAGCCACGCCACCATGACTAGGTCATGGTTCAGCCTAGCAAGGATATAGAGGAGGAGTTATAGACTTACTGTTTAGTAATTGAACCTTTGCTAAACAGCTCGCTCTTTCTCTCTCTCTCTCTCTCTCTCTCTCTCTCTCTCTCTCTCTCTCTCTCTCTCTCTCTCCCCTCTCTCTCTCCTCCTCCTCCTCCTCCTCCTCCTCTCCTCTTGTCTCCTCTCCGTCTGTCTGTCTGCTTTTGACTTGGAAAAGCTTTTATGGAAGGACCCCCAGGTAAGAGATGGGGATTTTCTCTTTGGGCCTTCAGGAACAACAGAGAAGCAGCTGGCAGAACGTAGGTAACACAGCGTTCCAGGAAAGCGAGCTAGGAGCCCTCTTGGGTTTGTTGGTGCTCAAGAGAAAGGTGGACTAGCTTGGTAGAATGGCACAGATGGAAAGAGATTCTTAAAGAGCTAGCAGTTCAGTAGTAGGATCGGGCTTGTGAATAGGAAGTTTGTACATAGTTAAGAAAATAAAGTTACCTCGCCTACATCAGTTTATACCTTCTGTGTCTTTATTGGTATAAATACTTGATAATTTAAATGGTTACACTTGTGTTCACAGATAAGCAGAAGGCTGGGAACAGATATGGTTAATAGCCTCTGCACTCTCCAGAAGGTCAGACCCTTGTGCTGATCTCGGTCAATCTATGGAACGATCCTTCCTGAGACACTCATCGGGAGCCTTGTTTACCTTGAGCCCCCTCCCTCCTCAGTTAATCTATAGAACATATCTTTCTAAAGATGTTACAGGTACTTTACAAGAGTCTCCATGAAGTCATGTCTTAAGCTTTGTGGTGCGCACAGGATTGAGTTAATTATCATAGGAAACATTTCCCCCAAATTGTGTTGTGTTTAAACATGCCTAAAATAAACTGTGCCATGTCAGAATCTCAAAGTATGAACCAACACGAGCCTCTGAGCTGTGCTGAACCAAAGTTCCCTCTTAGCCCCCCTGGTCCACACTCCGCCAGCCACGGTGTCTGCAGGGAGCCTCACGCTTCTGCCTCAGCCTACAAATTATACAGGGCAAACCATAACAGGCTTTTAACAGAGTTAAACCCTGCTGGGCTGTGGTAGCACACACCTTTACTCCCAGCCCAAGGAGGTAGAAGCTGGTGGATCTCTGAATTCCAGAACAGACAGGGCTACACAGAGGAACTCTGTCTCAAGAAGAGAACAACAGACTTTTTTTTAATGATAATTTAATAACATTATCTAAGTGTCTTTCCAGACTCCTCCTCCCAACTCTTCCCGCCCCTACTTCCCTAGGACCACGCCTATTCTGCGTCATGTCCTCTCTGCTTCTTCCTTCACAAAATGCGTGTCCACAAGAAGCAGCTCACACCGACACCAGGGGGAACTGATCTGGCAAATCTGCTGGTGACCCCTTACCATCTAACAGATTAAGTTGAAACCTGAACTGGGCACTCCAGGCTTCTGTCCTGACAGAACCATACAGAAAAACTCCTTCCCCCCATACTTAGTCGGTACCTTTGCTAAGGAAACATTTCTTCTTTTTTAGACTAATAATTTAAAAAAATCAAAAAGTGCAGTTGGAGCCGGGCGTGGTGGCGCACGCCTGTAGTCCCAGCACTTGGGAGGCAGAGGCAGGCGGATTTCTGAGTTCGAGGCCAGCCTGGTCTACAGAGTGAGTTCCAGGACAGCCAGGACTACACAGAGAAACCCTGTCTCAAAAAAAAAACCACAAAAAAAAAAAAAAAAAAAAAAGTGCAGTTGGTGGTACAGGCCTGAAGACCATGGCAGCAGCATAACAAGCCTAGGGCCAGCCTCACTGCAGAGCAAGTTCAAGGCCATCCTAGGCCACTCAGGAGAGCCAGTGTCAAAAGATGAGGGCTAGACACAGCTCACTGGTAGAAGTCTCGTTACCCACCATGTGTGAGGCCCAGAGTTCAGCACGCGTGTGTGCATGTGTGTGCGTGTGCGTGTGCGTGTGCGTGTGCGTGTGTGTGTGTGTGTGTGTGTGTGTGTGTGTGTCTAGCCCCTCAGTCCCATGACACCCAGCTTAAAACACAAACTCTAAGAAGGATCCCAAGGGCGGCACTTACCGGAAGTGCTGGATATTGGGCAGTATGCACGCATGGGGCACTCTGACGATCTTCGGGGTCCCTGTGGTCCCTGAGGTATGGAGGACATAAGCCAGGCAGCCCTCATGCCGCATGTCCATGCACTCCTTCCCTGGGGGCCTGTTCTCACCACGCGCCCTGTCTTCTCTATCCGTTACCTTGTATTTATCAGTTCTGTCACGGAGCACTGAGTTCACCTCACCATTTTTCCAATGCAGCCTGAAGAGTACCAGGTCCTTATGTTCCACTGACACTGCATCATAGTTCAAAACTATTTCATGTGAAGATTTGAATTTCTGTTAAAGAAGAAATTTACAAATATTAACATGTTAAACTGGGTGATGGTGGTATACAACATTAATCACAGTTTTTGGGAGGCAATACAGGCCAATCTCTGAGTTTGAGGCCAGCCTGGACTATAGCATTCCAGGACAGCCAGGGCTACACAAAGAGAAACACCATCTAAACAAACAAGCAAATAATAAAATTAACATGTTAAAAATAATTATTTTAAGCCGGGCAGTGGTGGCGCACACCTTTAATTCCAGCACTTGGGAGGCAGAGGCAGGCAGATTTCTGAGTTCAAGGCCAACCTGGTCTACAGAGTGAGTTCCAGGACAGCCAGAGCTACACAGAGAAACCCTGTCTCGAACAACCAAAAAAAAAAAAAAAAAAATTTATACAGAATAAAATAAAATAGCCATCTACCCATCAATGTGGTATAACTGAGGATGGGGTACTAGCTTATATCCTGGGACAAAGACAGAAATGTCTCATTTATTAACTCAAGAGTTAAATGTTCTTACTTTCAAACTCATCTCCAAAGCAGACACGTAGAAAAGCACATACTTACAATGGAACACAGTAAAAGTAATAATGGCACGTGACTGAAATGTTAGCGGAGAGAGCTGAACTTAACCCTACACAAAGGGTCAGACTTCATCGGCAACGTTTGCTGTTCTCCAGATGAGAAGATGGGCGGTTCACACAATCACCGATATAGAACACATGTGAACTAAGAACGCTGACACTGGGGAACACTAAGGACTTCAAAAATGTGCGAAAATGAAAGAGAGGCTGAGGTTTGGTATCAACAGGAGATGAAATGAGAATCCTCAATTACTCTGCATAATCAGCAAAAGGGAGTTTGGCCCTTAACCTGTTTGTGATGGGGTCCACCCGACCCCAGTGCCAAAGGCACAGACTGCACTGTCAAATGACAGCCACTTCCGGAACCCTTCCTTACAGTGGTTCTCGGCCAGGCTTGCTCTAGGAGTGGACACCAAGCATCTGGGACAGACACAGTGCCTGTCCGCCTGCCTATTAAGCCAACTGCAGGGTTCTGACTTGGCTGCTTTTGTGTGATTCGAAATAAGGTGGATGGGGGCTGGAGAGATGGCTGAGTGGTTAAGAGCACTGACTGCTCTTCCAGAGGTCCTGAGTTCAATTCCCAGTAACCACATGGTGGTTCACAACCATCTGTGATGGGATCTGATGCCCTCTTCTGGTGTGCCTGAAGTCAGCTAGCTACAGTGTATTCAGATACATAAAATAAATAATAAATTACAAAGTACATAAACAGAGTCCCTTAATCACTGTCTGTCGGGGCTTATCAGAAGGATCAAGATAAAGGAATGCAGTACATTCTTCAGCTGAGTGTACCCCAAGCTTACTTCCATGTCCTGGCTCAACGTCAAATTCCTGCCAGATTTTTACTAAGCGGCCCCAAAAGCTCTCCACATACCTACTCTGTTCTGAGATCACAGATGGGCACAGTTTGCCTTTAGCTGTTGTTGTTGTTGTTGTTGTTGTTTTAGCATTAGGGGCCGCATATGCCTCATCCCACTCTTGACACACACGTAAGTAACAAACACACAGGCAGAAAACATTACAAGCTACCAGGGCTTGATCTTGTTATTTATATTTATTTAATATGAAAACTCAGATTCAGAAAACATTACAAGCTACCAGGGCTTGATCTTGTTATTTATATTTATTTAATATGAAAACTCAGATTCTAAGCCGGGTGTGGTGGCGCACGCCTGTAATCCCAGCACTTGGGAGGCAGAGGCAGGTGGATTTCTGAGTTTGAGGCCAGCCTGGTCTACAGAGTGAGTTCCAGGACATCCAGGACTACACAGAGAAACCCTGTGTCGGAAAAACCAAAACCAAAACAAAACAAAAAACAAACAAACATACAAAACGAAAACTCAGATTCTTTCAATTAAGTAGTTTTTAAAATCACCCCAAGAAGCTCTAACCAGAAGATCCCCACTTTAAACATGTATAGGACCTCAGCACTGGCTGGAGTCATGTTATAATGGTGTCTAATCATCTTTTTCTTTTTAATTCTCACTCCTTCTCTCAAGACCTCAGCTGACTGACCTGGCTTGGTCATCTGTGGAGGCAGGAGGATTCACCTATGGAAACTCAAGATTAGCCAGGGGTGATGGCACACACCTTTAATCCCAGCACTCAGGAGGCAGAGACAGGCAGATCTTTGTGAGTTTGAAGCTAGCTAGCCTGGTCTATACAGTGAGTTCCAGGACAGCCAGGACTGTGTAGAGAGAGACCCTATCTCAAAAAAAAAAAAAAAAAAAAAAAAAAGATTAAAAATCAACCAAATAAAAACAGAAGTTCAAGATCATCAGCTTAATATCTAGTTTGAGGCCAACCTATATTTTTTTGTTTTTTGTGTTTGTTTTTCAAGACAGGGTTTCTCTGTGTAGCCCTGGCTGTCCTGGAACTCACTCTGTAGACCAGGCTGGCCTTGAACTCAGAAATCTGCCTGCCTCTGCCTCCCAAGTACTGGGATTAAAGGCGTGCACCACCATCGCCGCACGGCACCAACCTATATTTTTAAAAACAAGCTTGTAACAACAGGCTATTTGTTTAAAACAAAACAACACAACACCAAAAATAGCTCAAGACCAATACATTCTTAAGACCTGGCTTAAAATCATTCTTTTCCATTAAACGTTTACTCTGCGGAGTCACACTCCTTAGGGTCCGACCACACTGCAGATCTGTGGGAGGCTCTAGAGAATGGGCTCTCTGTTTTTTCCCCAACAGGGCATAAGGTTGGAGGAATTTACATACCAATCTCCTTCCAAATACCTTCTCTCTACCCATCAGGGCTCTCTCTACACCGCTGACTTTTAGGCTGCACAATCCTATGTGGGCGCCTGTCTTACACAGCGAGGGATTTTTAGCACCATCTACCACCTACAGTTGCCAATAACACCGTGTTCCCATCAGGACAATGAGGACTAGCTCTAGACATTTGGCAGTAGCTCCGGGAGGCAGAACCGTTCTAGGTAAGAGTAACTGATCTGTGGGACAAGGGCCGATGCTCAATGCCTGCCCACTGCTTCTTCATTAAGCGAGGCAAGATCGCCCACAGACCATGGGAATCCTGGTCGAGGAAGGCAAGGCACGAGCTGTGGGGCTCGTGGTCCAACCCCTTCCCACACACCTTCACAAAGCATCCAGATGCTGACAATCAATTCTCACGCATAACCGTCTGTTAGAAAACTTCCAACAAGACTTAAGAAAGAGAAGCATGCTAGGTGTGGTGGCACAAGCATCCAGTCCCGTCAGCTGGGAGGCAGAGGCAGGCAGGTCTCTGGGAGTTCAAGGTCAGCCTGGACCTACATGTTTAGTTCCAGGATAACCACATAGTGAGACCCTATCTCAAAAACCAAAACAGCAACAAACAAACAAGCAAAGAACGAGATAGGAGAGCATGGCATAGTTCTTTGAGTTTACTCTATCCCCAGGAACAAAGGACTGAGCACTCTCAGGAGTACAAGGGAAGGCCCCAGCTAGACGCTGACATTTACGTCAAAAACACGTATTAACCAGATTGACCTTTCAAATGTCTTTCTATTGACCACACTCTAATATTCATGAGCTTCTAGCAAGTATTTCTTTCAGCTTTACAGTTCATATGTCCACATACTCAAAACACATACAATGCATTTAGGTTATTCTCAAGTATAAACTGGTTTGCACAGAGAATGGGGAAAAGAAATTGAAAGTAAAAAGAACTTTTCTAATAATACTCTTCTTTGGGTAGACAGTATTTTCTAAACAAAAAATAATTTAACAATAATACAACATGGACTACCTCTTGCTGAACACCCAGTGTCAACTCCTGTCTCTAAAGCAGTGTTTCTCAGCTACATCATTGGTTGGCAGATATTTAAAATTTTTTTGTTAAGATTTGTTTTATGACTAGCCGGGCAGTGGTGGCGCCCGCCTGTAATCCCAGCACTTGGGAGGCAAAGGCAGGCAGATTTCTGAGTTGGAGGCCTGCCTGGTCTATAGAGTGAGTTCCAGGACAGCCAGGGCTATACAGAGAAACCCTGTCTCGAAAATCAAAAATAAATAAATAACTAAATACGATTTGTTTTATGAGCCGGGCAGTGGTGGCGCATACCTTTAATCCTAGCACTTGGGAGGCAGAGGCAGATGGATTTCTGAGTTCCAGGACAGCCAGGGCTATACAGAAAAACCCTGTCTCAAAAAAATCAAAAAAAAAAAAAAAAAAAAAAAAAAAAAAAGAAAGAAAGAAAGAAAAAAAGAAAGAAAAGAAAAAGAAATATGTGTTTTGTTTGTATCTGTGTACGCAAATCTGCATGTGCACCACGTGACGCAGTGCCTGCAGCGTCTAGATGAGAATCCCTGGAACTGCTGTTTAGGCTTTCGTAAGCCACCCAATGTGGGTGCTGGAACTGAACCCACATCCTCTGCCAGAGCACCAAGTGCTCTTAACCTCTGAGACATCGCTCCAGCTTTATACTTAAAACTGTTTAAATAATAAACTTTCCACTAACGTGTGGTCTAAGAGCTTTTCAAAATGTAAGCTCAGTTATAATTCCTTAACATGGTGGACCACCGTGATTGATATAAAAGTAAACTCTCCAAGTACTATGACACTTTCCACCACAGGAAATACTCTGGAAGCAGGAAGGAAAAATACAGAACCATCCTAAGACTAGAAGACACTTCCATATCACAAAGCGGTAGTTCTCACTGTAGCATGCACTGGGGAGGGAGCCAGGGGGCAGGAGGGAAGATGTGGGCAGTTTTGGATATCACAGCTAAAAGGTGCTACTGGTCTCTCTGTGCAGGAGACAGCAATGGTCCTAACCATCATACATTGTGTGGGAACCTCCCACAGCGCATACTCAGCCAGAATGATGGCATGCTGAGACTGAGAAGTTAAACGCCATGACTTACATTAACCTGCCGTTTTTCAACGAGAACATACTTTAGGTCACATTTTTTCATAAAGTAGGTTGATAATGACGGTGGGGAGTCTGGGTCAATGGGTGCATAAGCCGCCGGGGCCTGAAGAATCCTGCAGGGCAAGGACAAGGTTAGTGCAATGAATACATTTCTCCCAGAAGCACTAGATGTCTCTACAAACTTCATTGTTCACTAGAATGTCACAAAGTTTAGGGCAGTGCCTTGGTTGTAGTTATTTTATCTTGTGCCCAATGACTATCTAGAGTATTGTAAAATTCTATTTTTTACTTCTAATTGCAACTTGGGGTGGGAACGCAGCTCAATTGTACAGTTCGTTTAGCATGTACAAGGCCCCAGGCTCAATACTCAGTATTGAAAAAAAAGAAAGAGCTCTTCACACTTAATGTACACTTAAGATAACATTTTAAGAACATTAACAGGCACTGGAGTGACTGCTCAATGGTTTGTTTGTTTGTTTGTTTGTTTACCTGAAGACAACTATAAAATGCTTTACCTGTTTTCTTTTGACAAATGAGGCCTTTATACTTTGGAAATATTTAAATATTTTATTAGCAAAAACTTTTAGTCTTTTCTTAATAAGCTCAAATTAACTAATGTGCATGGTCAAAAATTAACACCATAAGAAATGTGTACTTCAACTTCTTTAGAAAATGACAAGCTAACATTTATTTAGAAATGACAATATTAAATAAATAAATAGCTTACAATGTATACTATGTACCAAAAACTATTAAATTAGCTTAGAGTAATATCAGTTTACACTAGAAATATTACCCTAAAACCCAGGAAGGCAAGTTTATCCCAGGTTGACAATAGAGACCAACTTCCAGAGTTCCTCCAAAGTCACAGTGTGCTCGCAGAAAGTCTGATAATGCAGAGGCCTCGCTCAGCAGAGCCTTGTAGGTACAGTACACAGGAGGCTGGCTGTTGCCTTCGTCAAAACATACAGCTGTTCTATCCAAATAGAGGGAGGCAGCCCGAAGCACCAACTCCTGAAGAGTCATTTTATTGAGGTTCGTCTAAACATCGGTGGCTGAGAAATCTACACATAGAGAGAAATGTTAGACGTTAGGGAAGTCGTTGGGAGGTGAGGAGGAAACATGTCTACGAGCAAAAATGACCATCAGCTGCGTATCTAGGTCGGTGACAGATCGTTTGCCAGCATGTAAGCTCACCAAGTCCAGTCCCCAGCACTGCAAAACAAGGACCTGAAGGAGGTGCCCGGTAAGAGCTGTCTATTCAGGGCTCTGCTGGGCTGACTGGTGGGAGCGTAGGAGGCTGGAGAGGGGGAGGGGAAAGGTTGCATCCTCAGACCAACTGTCTCGGGTTATCTTGGCAGCAGGTTTCCTGCCCACCTGTGTCCGCCCGATGTCCTGGCGGCTATCACCTGAAGCTTCTGTGAAGATAAGTACCTTAGCTCCCACCAAGTCCAGAGTTAAGAATGTCCTTTGATTCCTCCCCAAACCTATAAGAGAACTTCCGTTGATTTGCTGGAATCCACCTACCTAATTTCTCACCAATGTATTTGAAAAGTCTTGATAGCTTACATTCCTTTGTCTTTCGACTATACAAGCTGTATATATACCTGTTCCACCCTGGGATGTGATTTTTAGGGTAACCTAAATCTGTGGTCCTGGAACCTGATCATTCATATTTGGCTCAGAATAAATGATCTCCTATTGTCCTTACGGTAACAGCAGTACTTTGTGTTACTAAAATAAACAAAATCTGTATCATAAATATATAACTGAAGTTCTAAACTTACAAAATACCTGTGGCAACTTTGCTGAAAACAATGACATAAAAAACTAATTTGACGACAGTTGAACTAACACTGGATCAGTACTTAAGCATGTGGGAGGGATGTGACATTCACATAATAGAATTAAGCAGGTAGAAATGTAGGTTTATTTTTCAATTGACCACAGTATTAAAAGGATATACATTTAAAAATAAGCGATAAAGGGATGGAGGAAGAAAAAGAGAAAGAGAGAGAGAGAGAGAGAGAGAGAGAGAGAGAGAATATATGAGAATGAGAGAAAGAGAAAAGAAGGAAGGAAAGAGAAACAAAAACCAAAAAACTAACCAAAACGCCAAACCAAACATAAACCGGGCACGGTGGAGCACGCCTTTAATCCTAGCAGACTGACCTCAGAGAGAGGCAGGCGGGTCTCTGTAAGACCAACCTGGTCTATAGAAAGACTTCCTGAACAGCCAGAGCTACACACACAGATCCTATCTCAAAAAAATTTCAAACAAAAACTCACTGGGGATCAATGCTAACAAAAATAACTATATCTCCTAGTTCCCTTAAAGGCAAAGGAGTCTCTTCTGAATCCTATTCACATATACCAGAGAAAAATCAGATTTATCAAGCGTCATATTTTAATTATTCCAGTTCTTTACCTGTTCATACTTAGGTGGTTTACTTTCTGATTCAAAATAGAATTAATTTTCAATTGTGTCATTTAATTACCATCCAGCTGGGTTAAAGAAAGGCCTTCTTAAACCCATAAAATCAAAAAAGGATACAAAAAACTTGAAGTGTGATTCCTAAGTATCAAATTTTAAAGAACAAGACAATTTTGATACTTATGGTATTTTTAATAAATATTTCCATAAATCTAACTTTTGTGTATACAAAAGATGATTTTCCACAAATGTCCATTAAGCAAATTATATGACCTACAGTGTGCTCTACAGGATATAGGGAATGAGTTTATTTTCGGATAGAAGGTTACAGTAGTAGAGTATCTCATGCTATTTTTGCCTGTATAAGAACACAGATGCCGGGCGTGGTGGCGCACGCCTGTAATCCCAGCACTTGGGAGGCAGAGGCAGGCAGATTTCTGAGTTCAAGGCCAGCCTGGTCTACAGAGTGAGTTCCAGTACAGCCAGGACTACACAGAGAAACCCTGTCTCAAAAAAATAAAAAAATAAATAAAAAAAAATAAAAAAAAACACAGATTACCCAAATAAATTTTGTTAAGCACCCAATTTTGTACATTAACGTGTTATATTTATTTTTACAAAAATATAGTCTGGACCTGGAGATGTGTCTCCGGAGTTAAACTGTCCTTGTTCTTTCAGAGAACACAGATTCCATACCAGCACCCAACTGCGAGCTCAGTACAGTCCACAATTCCAGTTCTAGGGGATCCAACAGCCTTTGAAGACACCAGGAATGAACATGGTGCACTTACACACATGTAGGTAACACATCCCTTTACCTAAAATTAAAAAAAAAAAAGAAGTCTGTTTAAAAGTTGCCTTTTCTCCAAAAAGCAAGTACACACATGTAACGTTAATTTATCACAAGAAAACATAATCTACTAGCATAATTCACAGAATAACAAGACTATAAAATGTCATTTTTACAACTAACTACAAAAGTCACCACACTTAACCTATAATTTAAGGAGTTTTTCTACTTTGAATTTAAAAGTTCTCAGTGGCAAAATTCAGTCTTGTACAGGTTTTCATTTCAGTCATTTTACTTTATGTCTATGTCCTTGTGTTCTCTGTCCCCCTCCCTCCCTTCAGACAGACTTGGGCCATCTAGATGGCTCAGTGGCGAAAGTAACTTGCCATCACACCAGAAAACCTGAGTTAGACCATGGGACCCACTTCCGAAAGGTCCTTTTTGTTTGGGCATGCTGTGCACGCGTTTAATTTTAAAGAAAACACAAGTCAACTATGAAAAGGGCTGATCTAGCAAGCAAATTTCGTGTTACAGCATTGAGATTAAGCGGCTCGCTAATGTACAACTGTAAAGCCATTTGGTCACCAATAGATCCTGATTTTAAGGGCTGTCCCTATACTGGGCATTATAGATACTGGTAAGTTATCCGTCTGCATCTTATACATATCATGCAGCCACCTTTAGTTACAATGCACTTCGTGAACCCCAAAAGTCTCATTGGCTCTCGGGACCACCACGCTAGGAGGTGGCGAAGCAGGGGACCCAGGAAACCCACACAGCCGCTCCAAGCCGGGGTCCGGAAGCCGGCCGGACCCGGGAGAGAGCAGACCGCAGCTCCCACGGCCTCCCACCGTCTCCCGTGAACTTCCGCCCCCACCTTTTCACGACAGCGTGTGGCGTGTGCTTTCCAGCCCAGCAGCTGTAAAGCGGACCTTCGCGTCATCTCCCGGCGCCCGTGACGTCACGCCAGCGTCGGGGCGGGCTCTTACCGACGGGGCTCCGCCCAGACGCGCCGCTTGGTCTTACAGAGCGTCCGACTTCGTTTGTCCCGGCTGATTTGAGCTGTGCAGATTCGGACTTGACATACACTTCAAGCAACGTACCTGCTCATGTGTGTGCATCTGCATGAGTTTCCGTGTACCGAGTGCGTGCCGGTGCTGACGGATTCCCTGGAGCGTAGTCCCAGGTGATTGTGAGCCACCACGTGGGTGCTGGGAACCTAAAAAGGGACGGACCGCTGGAAGGCCAGTGAGCTCACGTGACAGCAGAGCCATCTCTTCAAGACCCGGACAGATCTAAAGTGGGGGTAGAAATATCCCAAAGGCTGAAGTGAAGAAATCACCACCAAATTGGCAAGTAATTGACCATATCGCCTCCACATCTTCTGGGCACATACTCCAGACTGCTTGGGACCGTCATTGCAGCGATTTAGTATGCGAGGGAAGGAAGTCCCCTATCAGGCGGAAACTCGTCGGAATGAAACCCATAACTGTATGTGCCGCTGTTTACAACCCAAGCCCGTTTGAGGTGAACAGCTGTCCCTGGCCCCACTATATTCCCTGAATGTGTGTTTTCCAAGGGTAACAATCGTTACAATAAACGGGAAGAATCACAATGGTGGTGAGTTAACTGCGCCCCAGCAGAGAGGGAAGGAGCAGCGATTTTTGTCTCTGTTCCTGTTGTGAGGCGAGGTGGGAGCGGCTAAGCATCCATCTCCAGGGCCTTAAAAAAGAGGAGTGTGTCCTTATCTTCTGGGGACTAGACGCTTGTAAGGGCCCATGATTCACTGAATAACGACACCTCAGACTCAAATAGTATATAAACACAACTGTGCTTTATTCTGTAGACGTTCAGCATGGTGGGGGTCTCCCCATTACAGAGAGAGACAAGTGAGCTCGCAGGCCCCATTTAAAGCATACTGCACTTCCGGGGTAGATGAGCTTTATCTTACTTTATACCTAGGCATGGCTACTGGGGAAGTCTAGAAATTATTGCTGAGGAAGTCTGGAAAACTGTTGCAGACCCACTGTCCTTTCCTCCGGCCAGGTGGTGAGGCAGGGCAGTTTCTAACTGCCTGAAGCCTGTTTTTTTTTTTTGTTTTGTTTTGTTTTGTTTTCTTGTTTGTGTTTGTTTGTTTTTCCCTAGTAACTAATTTGCCTGGCTTTAGGCCTAGACTCCTAAACTGTTAATTTGAAGCCTGTCATGGAATCAGACCAGCCTTCTCATCTGTCTTACCTAATGGTGCAGGAAATACCCATTTGGAAACCACATTTTTCCTGTGTACTGGGGGCATCTCCAAACATCTTTTTAGTGTTTTATTTGTTCTAGTTTAGCTTTCTATTGCTGTGATTAAAACATGACCAAAAGCAACTTGGGGAACCAGGATTTATCAAAACACTACCACTACCACTAGTCAGGACAGGACCTCAAAGCCAAACTCTGGTGGTGGGACCTGAAGCAGAGACTGGAATAACGGCTGCTCAGCCTTTTTCTTTCTTCTGATTCTATGTGTATGGGTCTTTTAAGTGCATGATTGTTCACCACATGATGTCTGGTGCGAGGCCACAAAAGGATCTTATTAGGTCATCTAGAACTGGGATTCCAGTTACTGTCACCCTGAGGATACTGAGAATTAAACCTGGGCCCTCTGGAAGGGAAGGGCAGCCAGTGGCCTTAACCCCTGGACCATCTCTCCAGCCCTCAGGCTGTTTTCTGGCCCACAAGCCCAGGGGCATCATTGACCATATCAACCATTAGTCAAGAAAAATGCCCAATGTGACTGAAGCATTTTCTCAGCTGAGGTTCCCTCTTCCCATATGACTCTAGCTTAAGTCAAGTTGACAAAGAACTAACCGCCATGCTTGTCTTCTCTAGCAAGAACGCCATCTTTTATCTGCCCAGTGAACCTCTCCTCTCAGCCTCTTGTTCACTTTGATGCTGATTTTAAAGGTGGATCCCAATTCCTTATCCCTATAGGTTTTCAAGTATTTTCAAGTTTTCCAGTCAAGATCTGAAGTTTACACTTAAAGATATCTTTATCTTAGTTCAGATTTTGAACTGCCTTTCCAATGCTTCCTAGTATTTCAAGGCTTTCAGGGATTCTTTAATTTGCCAACTCAAATGTAACTCCTCATCCTTCAGATGACTGATTCCAGCATGGTTTGTTGGTTTTCTTCTGAAACATGGTTTCTCAATGTTGCCATGTTGATTTGGAAGTTCAAGAGCCTCCTGCCTCAGCCCCTGTGAGCTAGGATTATGGCCTGTATCAGGCTCAGTGTTTTTTTTTTCCTATTAGTCCAAGTGTTTCTATTTAGGGATCTTAGCTTGGGTTAGTTTTTTCCAGTGATTAAATGATTTAAAAGACAGGAAATAAATCACAGCAAACAAGTTTTATTAAAAGCCAAAGTATATACATTCTCTCACAACAAAGACAGACCCTCCACTAGTGGAGAGGGGATTTTCAAAACCTAGTTCCCCTCACCTATTCTTCCTGGACATAAATATTTTCAGTGGTACAGGGTGGGTCCCCCTCTCATTCTGGATTGGCCAACTTCAACAAATAAGAGCGGTGATGCACACGCAGCTTCACAGAAGCAGAGACATGTCCAGGACTGGCCTTGGGCATGTCAGCAGAGTGAAAAGGCCACTAGGCCATCAGATCAAACAGGGCAAGCCTTCCTAAGCCACCACCAGGGGCAGTTTTATGGGGTGAGCAGGGGACTTTAGTTTGGGGAGATTCACCCTCAGCCTTGTTCAGGAATCTAGCCTCTTTACTCAACGTCGGTTCTCAAGGACACATTATTTTCATTCTTGGGCTGTTTTGCTCTTCTTTCTTTTCTCAGAGCTGGAGACCATCCTGGCCCTGGACTGCTGGTCTTGGAAGACAAACATGCTTAGGGAGCTGGCAAGATGGCAAGATGAGAAGGGCACATGCCACTGAGCCTAAGGACTCACGACTCACTGAGTTTGGTTCCACACAAGGTAGAGGAAACATGACTCCCACAGATTGCCTTCTGGTCTACACACACACACACACACACACACACACACACACACACACGATCTGTTCCTAGCACTCAGGCCAGAAAGCTAAAACAAAACAAACAAACAAAAAAAAAAAACACCCTTAACTACAGGTCTAGGGAATCTGATGCCTCTTACCTCTGAAGGCACGTATACAAGTACATATGTGCCCCACCCCACCCCACAAGACTGAAATAAAAAACCCAGAAGTGGCGGCTGCATTCCTGAACTCAGGAGGCAGAGGCAGGCACATTTCTGAGTTAAAGTCTAGCTGGAGCATTCTAATGAGACCGTCTCAAAAACCAAACAAAAAAAACCATAAACACGCTAAACATGCTTGGTTTGACCTGGGAAGGTCAAAACCATGTTCTGAAGTAAGCTTGAACAGAGTGTGGCAACCTGCTGATACAATGTCCTCCGCTGTGTGCCTCACACCTGGGTTATGGTGCACTGTGTAGTGACTGTCCAGCTGCCCAAAGGCAGTGAGAGGGATGAGTTAAAAAAGGAAGAGATCTGAAGAGATGCATTCTCAAGAAAACGAGTGGCAATACTGGCTTCCCCAGAGAAACAAGCAACTACTTAAAGGAAATTCTCACGACACTGGAGGTTGGCTGGTCAAAGTCACCAGGCCAGGCCAGCAGGGTGGGAGTTCAGGTAACGACTCCTTGAGCTCTATAAGCCAGCGGGCTGGAAACTGAGGAGATTTGATGCTTCAGATTTTTTTTTTCCCTTTTGATACAGGGTTTCTCTGTGTAGCCCTGGCTGTCCTGGCTCTGTAGACCAAGCTGGCCTGAAACTCAGAGATCCTCCTGTCTCTGCCTCCTTTAGTCCTCTGAGACTAAAAGCATGCAACATCACTGCCCGAAGAAATTGTTCCACAAGGTGTTGTCATTCTATTTCCCAATTACTTCACTTACTGCCCTCCTACTTGGCATGTGTTTGCCCAGCTCATAAGAGACAGACTATTTATTAAAATGCCTGAATCAGAGAAATAAGATCTTGCCAGCTGGTTGGTGCCAGGTATGGAATGCGGTGCTGTCCTCATGTTGCACACCATAATGTACTGATTACTACTATTTTTAAAAAGTACACGTATAAACACATTTATTACATATATTTGTCACCAAAAAAACTCACAGGCAACCCCCCCCCAATAACAGAAAGTAGGCTTACATTAGTTTGGGACCTTAATTGTGTTCAAACACATTTTTCATCCTTTCTGCATATAGTACTCGTTAAATACATTTAAAGCAGATAAAACAAGGCTTGAAACTGGTAAAAAAAAATGTTAATTTAATCCATATTCAGAAACTTGTAAAATAAAAGGTAACAATGAAGAAATAATTAAAGTTGTACAAACGACCTCGGTTATTATTTCCCTTTATAAAAGTATTCCAATAAAACAAAATAAAAACTATGGAAAACACAAAAGTCAAATTAAGAGATTTTGGTTGTAGTACCTTCCCTGAGTTTCTTTGTAAAACATCAAATTTAAATAAGGCCATTTAAAAAATTGACCTAAGGGCCTCACCCCTCTGTACTGCCAAGGGAAATGCATTTAACATAAGAGGCCGCGCCCACTAAATTGGCCCCTGGGCTGTGAGATGCCAGTCTGCCGGGGTCTACCCACAGGGTAACCTCAGGCACTGCGGCACGTGACCTTAAAGTACCAACATTCTACCTTGACCTGCCATTATGGAACACATGATACTATATACCAAATGTAGGCTAATAATTTCAGTTATTAATAAATATTATATTTCTAAGTGGGTTTGGAAAGTATATAGCAAAATTTGGCAACAATATAGAAATAATTATTTTTCCATGTGAAAAATCTTACATAAACAGGAGTTAGTAAATCACCTCAATCCACTAAATCTGCATCATAAAAAAAATTAAAAATAAAATGTCACTAGACCTAACAAAATAAGGTAGAAAAAAACATGATTATGAGCTAACACTTGGGTACAGGCAATCTAATCCCAAAACAGTGGCTGTCCCCTTAGGCTGTCACAGCATCAGCCCTATTCTGTTTCTATTAGCTCTGTTTAAGTCATAGGTATATATGTATACAAGTATACATCACTGTAAGTAATCAAGCACTCAATTCAAACAGCCAAGTTTGATCAAATTAAGGATAAAGGCTTACTTGAAATTAAAACTTTCTCTTTCCAATGTACTAAGTTATTTGCTAAATCTTATTTTCTCATCAAGTGTAGAAAAAAAAGGCTCCAGATATATTTTTTAGTCATTCTGGTACATCCCACAGAGAGAAGGAAAGGTCCACAAACCTGTACATTTCCCTCCATCACAAAATGAAAATTCATTTAGCAAAAGCCAATTAACATTAGCTTCTGAAAAGCTAATGACTGTGCACTGCAAAATGCAGGGGTAAAACGGCAGTCCTAAACAGCCTACGACAGGTATACACATTCCTACTATATATTAAGTGTATGAGACTGACTCAGGAAACAGATGAGGAGTCCGAGGCACAGACAGGGAAGCCCAGGTTGGCCTTGAACTGGGAATTCTCCTGCCTCAGCTTCCCAGGTAGGTCTTCATTTTTTAAGTTGTACACACTGGTCCCCAGAGCCACACGTCTGTATGGGGTGGAAGAATCTAAGATCCAGGCTATAATTACAGGCTTGACTGCATAGACTACCTATGGGGCAGTTCAACCTCCTGCCGTCTCTTGGGTAAGTCAGTCCTTGTCGTTCAATTTTAGCAATTTATTAACCTAAGAAAATCTCAAAGCTTAAGGTATACATACACAAGCATGTGGTATTCACTTTGTATCAACTGAGTGACAGTATGTAAACCACTTGATGACCTTTCAGTCTGGAAGTAGCACGTCTGCCCAGGCAGCTAGCTACCATTCCAGATCCACGGGGTACTGCCCAGTGAGGCAGGCCGTACAGTGTCCCGTCTTCCCATAATATCCCACACCATTCCCATTTTCTTGAATTGAAATATCATGTTTTTTCAGTTTCTGCTTCTTGAATTTTATTTCCTGTTGCACAGATGAAACCAGTCCTTCCACTGACAGATATACCACGCTGTTAGCTCCTGTGGGAGGAAAGGAAAACATGTCTCACCACAACACAGCGACAGGCAGCATCGCTCAAGTCAGGATGAAATGATGAAAACTTCCCTCTTAGCCTTCCTAAAAAAGGGAAGCTGGCTGTGACGACATAGCGCCTGCAGTCCCCGCTGCTCTCGCAGCCCAGGCAGGATGATGCTAAGTTCTAGCCAACCAGGACAATTCAAACTTTTAAAGGAGAGGGAAACTGGGAATGTAGCTTAGAGGTAAAATGCTGGTTTAGAACATTCAAATCTCTCCATCCAATCCTGTGTGTGCATGTAGGGGTTATTCTACTCTAAAAGCACTGTCTTCAGACCTTACTCTGACCCACATCTCTAATATAAAAAGTGAGCCATCCCCTTTACTCTTGTGTTCAGTGTTACAATAATTATTGTGGAGTTTTGGTTTTGTTGAATCAAGGTCTCAGGTGGTAGTCCCATCTATCCTGGAATTAATTACCTATGTAGACCAGGGTAACCTTAAACTCAGACCTGGCTGTCTCTGCCTCCCATCTTAGAGTTAAGGGCATGTGCCATCACATAAAATAGGATTTGCAATCTTTATGTTTAAATTACTTCTAGACAGCCGGGCGTGGTGGCGCACGCCTGTAATCCCAGCACTTGGGAGGCAGAGGCAGGCGGATTTCTGAGTTCAAGGCCAGCCTGGTCTACAGAGTGAGTTCCAGGACAGCCAGGGCTACACAGAGAAACCCTGTCTCGAAAAACAAAACAAAAAAAAAACCAACCAAACAAACAAAAAGATAAATTATTTCTAGAAGATAACTTCTGGTGCTACTGTGAATTCCCCCAGTACGTATGTGTGTATGCAGTCATGCACACGTGCATCTGTAGGAGGCCAAGGTTGATGGTCTCAGGGTGACTGATTCTGCGATCTGGCTAGCCAGCTTACTCTTGGTGGACAGTCTCCACATGCTGAACTCTGGAATTACAGACATACCTTCCCCATGTAACATTTACAAACTCAACTCTGGTTCCCCAAAATTTGCCAGAACCATCACCACTGAGCCTCCTCCCCAGCACTCAAATTTATCTTCCAACTAATTGCTGTTTACACAAAAGTTCACTTAAAATTAAAAGTTAACATTTACAGAAATGTTAATACCTACCGAGGTATTCTGCAAGACATTCAAATTCTGGTTTATTGGCTATGAGCTCTTCTTTTGTAGGAATGTTTATTCCCATGAAGCACGGATGTTTTATTGGTGGTGAAGCAACTCGGATGTGCACCTTGGAAAAAAATTGTTTCATATACTCAGTCAAATTAATTATGCATTCCTGTTGAAAGAATGTACATTCCTAGTGCTAGGTCTGATTTGCTTGAATGCTGCAATGGCACTCTGCTGTTCTTCCAGGGAAATCTTACTAATTGTAACTTGGCTCTTCTGTCTGCTCTGTTGGTCTTGCCCTTTCTGTGTGGTCCCGTGCACCATTATAACCAGTAGCTCCATTCTATTATAACCAGTAGCTCCATCTATTATAACCAGTAGCTCCATTCTATTATAACCAGTAGCTCCATTCTATTATAACCAGTAGCTCCATTCTATTATAACCAGTAGCTCCATTCTATTATAACCAGTAGCTCCATTCTATTATAACCAGTAGCTCCATTCTATTATAACCAGTAGCTTCATTCTATTATAACCAGTAGCTCCATTCTATTATAACCAGTAGCTCCATTCTATTATAACCAGTAGCTCCATTCTATTTAACCTCCACAGAGATTTAATGGCCACAGCACATCTCATCACACAGGCAGCCGTGTCACTTTATACACTTAATCTATGTGCAAAGTATGTGGTTAGCAATTCCTACTATAGCAACAGAGGCCAAATTTATTAAAGTCTCTTGTTTCTACTCTATAATCTTCATAGTTTCAACAGTGAGATTAGCAGAACCATAATCAGTCATAAAAAAGCCTGGAAAACCCCAGTGTTCTTGAAATGTTCTAAAGACAGGCCATCCTCACTGCTTGCCATCCCACTTTTCAAATTCATTCAACTATTAAATATGTATGGCATCCTGCTTCTATAATGGAAGGGAATGAAATATTTAAAGTTAGAATAAAGTGTGAAATTTAAAAATACAGCCTAATGAATGGTACAGAGAGAACAAACACTGCAATGAACTGAGTCACACCGAGCCTCTGGGCTTTTCAAAGAATTTAAAGGTACAGTAACACGGCGGCGGGCTGCCTACTTTTATGTCCACTTCAAGTCATCTGAGAGGAGAGAACCTCAATTAAGAAAGTGCGTCCATCAGAGGAAGAGGTTGGAGGAGAAGGTGACTGAGGACAGTGAGCATGACGTAAAGTAGTAAAAATAAATAAATTAAAAAAAAAAAAAAGGAAATGCCTCCATAGTTCCGGTTGGAGGCAGCCTTGTAAGGTATTTTCTTAGTGACTGATGGTGGAGGGCCCAGCCTGTTGTGGGTGGTGCCATCCCTGGGCTGCTGGTCCTGGGTTCTTCTGTAAGAACGCAGCCTGAGAGGCAACGAGGAGCAAGCAAGCCATGGGCTGCACCCTGCACGGCCTCTGCATCAGCGCCCGCCTCCAGGTCCCTGCCCTGCTTACGTTCACCCTCCGCGGCCTCCAGGTCCCTGCCCTGCTTACGTTCCTGTCCTGACTTCCACCAATGATGAACTATAACATGGAAGTCTAAGCCTAATAACCCTTTCATCTCCAACTCGTCTTTTTGGGCCGTGGTGTTTCATTTCAGCAATAGAAACCCTAACTAAGATACATGATGTCTAAAGGAACAATATGTAATATAACATTAATTCAGATATATTATATTGAGAAAAATATATTTTTTTTTGAGATAGGATTATCAGCAGCCACAGCTGGCCTTGAACACTTGGTCCTCTGCCACAGCCTCCCAAGTGCTGGGAGTGACCTTCTATGTTTAGCTTTTCAATCTATTAAAGATTCAACTGAGTACAGCATAAGAGTAGTTAGCGCACGTTCTCCGTATTGCTGCCCAGCTCTCATAGAGCAATCTGACAGGCGAAGTTACACTGACTGTCCACTTGGATACGGCACTTTCTATGCCACTATCATAAGCTTAATTACTGGTGCTACAGCGGATGTTTTATAATACTTACCTCTTTTGCGCCGGATTCTTTGAGGAGTTTTATGATGGGTGAGATAGTATTGCCTCTCACAATCGAATCATCTATGAGAACGATTCTTTTGCCTTTAAAGTTGTCAGACAACACACCAAATTTCTTTGCCACACCAAGCTGTCTTAGCCTCATGTTTGGCTGAATGAAGGTTCTTCCCACATACCGGTTCTTACACAGCACCTCCACGTAGGGCAGCCCGCGCTGAGGGGGATAAGTGCACATTAGGAGCAATACTGGCCGAGAGATGCCCTTTAGAGACAAAGGTGTTCATCCATCCCTCAAGGCAGCTGTCTATAGCACATGACATTCCTTCATTCAGAAGCTAAGCAAGCACGCTCCTCTACATTACCACTAAACTCTGCATGTATCCATAATGCCATCTTGCTGTTAGAAAGGAAAGTGCTAGCTCCTCTACATTACCACCAAACTCTGCATGTATCCATAATGCCATCTTGCTGTTAGAAAGGAAAGTGCTTCACTATGTTGCCTAGGCTGGCTTACAACTCACAGCAATGCTTCTGCCTCAGTTTCCCTATTACTGGGATTGAAAGCCTATGCTACCACAAAACGGCCCTTATCTTTTTAAAAAATGGAGGCCACAGACTTTCGGGAAAGATGCTGGACCAGAAGCTTCCTCTGTGTGACCCCATGAAGAAGATCTGTGGAAACTGACAAGGGAATTAACAGTTCAGAACACCAAGAACAGGAGGAGCACCTCACCGAAGAAGCTAGCCGGCCTGAAGATCTACGCTGGGGGGATCACGCCCAGGGGTCTTCCAGAGAGAAAGCCATCGATGGGGAAGCTAGAACTAAGGGATAATGGAAGGTTCCTGACAGGAAAGCACGGAGGAGAGCTACAGTGGGGAAACAAGAGTGCAGAACGAAAGGCGAGGCCACTGGAGAGACTGCTCAGCAGTTAAGAGCACTGACTGCTCTTCTGAAGGTCCCGAGTTCAAATCCCAGCAACCACATGGTGGCTCACAACCATCTGTAATGGGATCTGACGCCCTCTTCTGGTGTGTCTGAAGACAGCTACAGTGTACTTACATATAATAAATAATAAATCTAAAAAAGGGGGAGGAGGGATGAGTAAGAACACGTAAATGACATGCATGTGGAAATGTCACAGTGAAATCTATATTCTGTGTGCTGTTAATCATTTAAAATGAGGGCCAATATTCTAATCTTTGGGTGATTAAAAACTACTCATTGCGCACATGTATGTGCAGGCACATACATGTGCGTGGCCCTGAGCTTGTGTACAGGTCAGCGACAGCTCACTAGAGTCAGCTCTCTCCCTCCACCGTGTGGGTCCCAGGCACTCACCCACTACCCACTGGGCCATGTCTCGGCCCACTCTTAAAGAGATGTCTAGTAACCCACGCAGAGGAATCAACATTAGACCCCAAATCTTTCCTTACAGTCAGTCAATGGTTTTCCCCTTTGTGGGTCACACTGTGAGATGACCAACCTAGGTCATAATTAAAAGTAAATACCTGTGCCGCATATCCCAGAGCTGCAGGCGTAGCGGATTCTGGAACTGTGCTAACCAGGTCCGCCTCCACCGGGGCTTCAATCGCCAGCTGCTGACCACACCGGTACCTTACCGTATAAACCATTTGGTCTGGAAGGAAACCAAATTGTGTTAGCATAATTTCACCTTAATATGTATTACATAGTCTTCATTATTTAAAGAAAAACAAAATCTAACAGTTGAAAAGAGGAGCAGTTATGACTTGTAACTCAGTAACATAGTCACAGCACACAGCCATGTTCCTCCCAAGGACCACAGAAGCCTCTGGGCCAAGGACTCTCATGTTTCAATAAGATAAATGAGATTAAACAGTCAAAGAGAAGAAATATAGTTACCTTCAAACATACTATCTGGTCTTGCAAAATAAACATATTCGAAGATACAAAAAGCCACTGGGTCTCCATTAGACCTTGGAATTATATCAAGAGTTCTGATACCATGTCTGGATATTTCTACAATTTCTCCAGGTTTGACTTCATGGCAATATCTTAGGAAAAACACACAAACAACCAGAAGACATCTGTGAAGTCTATCATTTTATACAATGAATACATGCTAATTTTTAAAAGGCAAAAGAAAAGGATTTTTAATTTCTCTATTGCTTTTAAAATGTAGGGAACTTTTTTATTGATTTTTGAAAAATAAAGGAGTCAGTAAGTACTCTCCTTCATGTGCCCACCGTCAAGTCTTAACAGTGCACACACTCTATGATCTACATTATCACTTCACTTTGAAAGTGACTCTGCCTTTTTTGAGAGAGAGTCAGAGAGGAGAGGATAGTTTGATTAATTTTTCCTAGCATGACTTAGTTGCTGGTGAACTGTTCAGTAGGCAAGGACACTTGACAATCTAAGATTTGATCGCTGGAGCCCACACGGCAGGAGGAAAGAACGGAGTCTCACAAGTTGTCCTCTTACCCTTTACAGGTGCACAGTGCACAAATCCCTTCACGACACAAAATAAAGATAAAACAGACAGACCCCTCTTCTCCTGGGGGCTGGGATTATAATGCAACCAGCTACCGTGGGTGCTGGAGGTCCAAGCTCAGGTCTGCGTGCTCAGACAGCAGGCGCCTCACCCACTGAGCCATCTCTCCTCTGCTAGAGTGAGTCCCTGGCAGGTGAGATGGCTCAGTGGGTAGAGACGTCTGCTGCTGAGCCTAAAGACCTTCATTTGAGCTCTAGAACCCGCAGGGTAGAAAAAGAGAATTGACTCCTACAAGCTGTCCTTTGAGGGGTGCAAGTGCCCCTCCCAATGAAAATAAATAAATGTAATCATAAAGTAAACATACTAAACTGTGCGAGCTGGGCAGTGTCTCAGTCTGTAATCTCAGCTCTCGGGAGGCAGAGGAAGAATTACCACAGTGCCAGGGTGACCTGGGTTAGAGTGAGACCTAGGCTCAAAACCAAACACATAAACCACGTGAAGAGTGACATTTGAAAGACTGACAGTATTTTCAAATCAGAAGGTAGTATTGGAACATGAAAGTCGGTACAATTGCTATGCATACTATAAATAACCAAACACATTTACAGATGCTTTCTTACACAGAGAAGCCTGGTCTACAGAGTGAGTTCCAAGGTAGCCAAGGCTACAGAGAAACCCTCCCTGCCTCAGAAACAAAACAGAACAAAACAAAAACAAAAAAAGTAAATAATTAAGAAAAAATATCTATCACCTCCCTTTAAAAAGTATATAATCCCCCCCTCTCATTTCTTTATCTGTTTTTTGGGTACAGGGTTGCCCAAGCTGACATTAAGTTTAAGGTTCAAATACTTTTCCCACCTTAACTTGCACACCAGCTCGTGGGGGGCGGGGGCGGGAGACTGAGACACGGTGTCCATATATATTCACAAAACTCAGGATTTTCTCAAAGTTATAACCCTGCTGTCTCAAACTTCTGAATGCTAGGAATAGAGGCAGGTGCCATCATATTGGGTGGAAATTTTTCCCCATAAACATAGAGGGAAATAATATGAATAGGAAACAACTTACCTCGCCCCAATAGATAAAAAGCTACAAGACTCTGAAGACACCACCCATCCGTCAGGTTCTGAAGATTTTTTCTCTGTAAGTTATAGGACAATCAATTTAGTGAATGGGTTCAAGGTCCCTTGTTTAGTGTTTACTTTTTTTGTATGGAGTCCCAGGGAGAGAAGCCAGGAGCCTCACACAGCCCAGGCAAGTGCTGTATTAATCAGCTGCACCCCAGGCCTCTGGTTATAATGCCAAGCCTGGCATCCCCAACTTGATCCCTGGAACCCACGTGGGAGGAGAAGGGACTCCCGGACTTCCGGTCCTCTGCTCCCCACTGCCACTGCCCATCACTGTGCACTCAAGCACAGGATGTAATTTTTTTTTTTTTTTTTAAAGAAGCTTCTCCAATAGAACAGCTAAACACCAAATAGAGAAAAGTGGGTATCACCCACCACATTAAAAGCAGGTGGCGCCACGTGACTCAAATAAAAGACAATGAACAAGCCAGGTTTCCATCTCACGTTACATCACGGTTTGAACAGGAGAGATTGTTAAGTCATAAAGAAAAACTGCTGCAGAAATTAAGAAGACAGGCCAAAGACATGAATCATTAGCAATTCAGGAAAATATAGAAACACAGCATTAAATACACTGAAAGGTCAGACACGGCCAAAGAAATATATTCTGAAAACTAAAACTAACATTAGCCAATGGCTCGGCGGCTGCGTGGCTGGCTAGGCACACACAAGGGACGGAGTCTGCGCCCAGCCTCGAGCTAGCCGGCAGGCACGGCAGCCATCGCCTGTAACCCCAGCTCTGGGGGAGTCCCACAGAACGCCCGGGCGAGCCTCTCCAGCTGAAAACTGGGCGCTCTAGTTTCAGTGAGATCGCGTCTCAAAAAGCAAAGTAGAAAGCAACAGAAGTCAACAATTGACGTGGACCTCTGACCTCTAATCAACACATGCATAGGCGAGCACACCTGTATGCATACACGCATGTGTACACCGCCACCCCTTACTTATATTTTTTAGAAACACCATCTAGGGCTAAAGAGCTTGCTGTGAAATCACAAGGACCAGAGTTCAGATCCCAGCACCCACATAATAACCCTGACATCCTGCACATGTCTGTAAACTCACCCGAGGCTAGGCGTCCAGAAACCTCTAAGCTCAGGAAAGACCCTGCTTCACAAGAACAGATAGAGACTGACAGAGGATGACACCAGACACCCTCTCCCACCCTTCTTAAGCAGCACAGGAGCACGCGGCCACATACAAGGCGTGGACACACTCACATAAAATTTTAAAAATACAATAGATACTGTGTTTTCTTTCTTCCCCATGTCTTCCTACCCACAAGCTTCCTGTAACCACAGACTTGGGGGGCTCATAGAACAAAAGGGGGAGAAAAGGCAAGGATTTTAAGACGACAATAGAAAGATAATAATTCTGAAAAGCATTATTCAGGTTCCTTCTGAAGCTTCTTACCTTTGTCATTCATATCAGAAAATAGCATAAGGCGGCCGATGCACAGAGGACGATTTCCGTACGGATCGCGCACTGCATAAATGACATCCCTGTACATTATAACCAGAGAGTACGCTGCGGGCGCTTCCTTCATTAAGTTCTTGATTCTGGAATTACAAGGAACCGAGTGAATCAAGGGCTATAAACACACGCAAGCAAAGCTCTCGAGGCTGGAGCTGCGATGACAGGCCAGTTCTATAGTTACCTTGCTACCCAGTCTGGAGAGTCGTCTTGTTCCTGAGGAGGGGTATACGCGAGTAACTGGGTAATCATTTCACTGTCAGAGGACGTGGACAGCCCAATACCATGCCGCAAGAGCTACGGGAGAGAGAAGTTTCATCATCACCACTGGATGTCCCGCTCCCCATCCAAAAGCACACAGTAATACAAACCCGGCATTCTACAGACACTAAGTTACAAGCCGTGGCCCCACTAACTTTGTGTGTACACTCATGGCCGTTATCCCGAGCTGGGAGCAACGGAAACTTCCCAGGGCTAAGCAGAACAAAAGCACTTCAGCAGGTATGCAGCAGATTAAGTCTGAGGGCGAGCACCCTTCACAATCCTGATGGACAGGGCACACTTCTTCCTTAACAGGAGCAAACGGCACCCATGACTCTCGAACTGAGTTTGCTGGTGGCATTAATGAACGTCCACACTTCTGACCTCCCAGAGAAGTCAGGAATCAGCATTTTAAACGACTAAATGTAGGAGATATTTAATAAGCACTGGTTGAGTGTACTTTATGATCATCAAGTTCTAACCAGGCTAACCAAGACAGAGGTTGCACTATAGACACATACAGAGTGATTTAAGTCGACACCAAAGAGCATTTTCAATGGCTGGCTGGCTGTGCAAAGCTCAGGCTAACCCCTGGATAAGGAGCTGTGTCTGAAATCAAGGAGCTACATGCTGTTCAGAAATCCACCTGCCTCTGCCTCCCAGAGTGCTGGGATTACAGGCGCGCGCCACCACTGCCCGGCTCCCTATTTCTTAAGTGTTAAGAACTCGACATTCAGCCTCATGATTGACAGCTGTCAGACCCTGCCTGAGACTTGCCATTGCAACAGTTAGCCAAGAGCTAGCCTGTATTTGCCTGAGGACAGCAGAGACAGAAGCCAGAGACCGGCTGCAGAGCTGCTACTGTTATCTTGGTGGCCCCCAGATATGGTAGAGTTGTGAGGAATACTGCTGTGTCATTTGTCGCGCAGTGCCTGGTGTTTCATGGGAAAGGTGACAGCCCCAACTGAGGCTTTCACCATTTTCAGGGAAATCCCAATGGCTGCCCTAATAAATGGGTCAGGACAATTGCAGGGTAGACACAGACCAACAGTGGTTACCCATAAGACTTATTTCAGTGTGGAGGGAGGGTGTGTGCACCCCAATTCCAAGAACCCTCACAGGTTTCCATGCTATGATAGCTTCAATCCAGCCTGCAGCCCGCAACCATCCAGATAACCTCTGGACTTTATCACAGTTGTCTTTGGCACCCCAGGGCCAGTTCCTCTCTGAACCACATCAACTAGTCCAAATACATAAGCAAGGCTCCTCTCAGCCTCTGGGCGTCTGTCTGGGAGACTTCCTTCCGGCACACTGCCCCCGTGCCGCAGCACAGCCACCAATGTGATTAGCTGGCTCATTTGATTGGCTTTGTTGCCTACTTAGGACCTTTCATTATGGGTCCAGCAGGCTGAGTTAGCTGAAGAACAGACAGTCCCTTGGGGTTCCTCATCCCAGGGACACCCAGGAACATCTAGAAGGCTAAAGAGTTCTAAGGGGGTGGGCAGGACCATAGGCTACAGAAGAGATGGCTCAGTAGCTATAAGCACCAGCTCCTTGTTGAGGCTCAATTCTCCACACCAGCGTGGCAGGCTGAAAAGCCCTGCAACCCCAGTGGCTAGGATCTAATGCACTCCTGCCTCCAAGGGCACCATCATGCACATGGTACAAAACACATACTCAGGAGCACACACACAATAAGACAGAAAGAACTGTGGGGAGTACTGAGAAGGAGAGAGACAGCAGAGAGCTATGGAGAAGCTGCCAAGACCTGAGCTGGAAGGCTTCCAAAACGCTGCCAACGCTCACTGGCTCTGGCTACCCAACACCCCGAGCTCAGGGCTGTAACACTAGACGCTGGGTCAGTGGCACGGAAAGCCCAGAGCGGTAACACTAGCAGCAGAGAGCTCTGACACTGCAGGCTCAGAACTTGACAGAAAGGGAGCTGCACTCTGTGTCTTCACGATTTCTATATTTATGAAGCAGAGAATCCCTCAGCATTAAAAAAAAAAAAAAATCATCCAAATCACCTTTATTTACCCAATGTGTTTAATTTCTACCATGAAATTCTTCATGTGGACTTCGCATCTCACAATGGGCACTTAAATACTTCAAAATCTGGAAGGCCTCTCACTAAGCATTTCAGACAAGGAATACTTACTGGGTCTGTTGCTCCGCTTTCTTCTTACATTTTCATGATATTGTTCAGATAGGGGGAAAAATGCCTGTAATCCCAGAGCTTGGGAGACGGAGGCAGGAGGACTGCCATGAGTTTGAGGTTAGCTAGAGCTATGGCTCTGATCTGGACTACAGTAAGACTTGGTCACAAAAAAGATAAAAGAAACACCACTGCCCTTGAAACCTGTGGAGGATAGATCCAGACTCTGGCAAAACCAGCCTCTGCAGATGCCATGCTCCTTAAGAGCCTGGTGTGGAACTGAGGGCAGGCCGGCTCAGCGGCACGCTGCTTGCCCAGCACAGAAGGTCTTGGGTTCAACTCCAGAACCTCAGACAAAAAAGAACATGGCACAAAACGCATACTCAGGGGCTTAAATCCTCTTTATATTATTTTTCCTCCAAGACAGGGTTTCTCTGTGAAGCCCTGGCTGTCCTAGAACTCACTCTGTAGACCAGGCTGGTCTCGAACTCAGAAATCCACCTGTCTCTGCCTCCCAGAGTGCTGAGAGGCGTGCGCCACAACCGCCCAGCTACCCAGCCTCTTTTTCTTACAGTAAGTAATTAACACAATGTAAACCACTGACCGGTTATTTAGGACATAACAAGGAAGGAGGCTATGCGTGTTCACAATAGATACTGTTTTCTACTTCCAAATATATTATTTCTTATCCACACACTTGAAAGATCTGGAGAGCCAAAAAGTGCATAATGATTTCACGCTAATCTTTGCTGGCGCACAACCCTAAAGCTGGCTGAGTCACTGAAATAAGTGTATTTTATACAATAATATAATAGGGATAGGATGGGTGGCTAGATGCTTGTTGACAGCTTCAGGATAGAGGGAAGCCACCTTGGAAAACAATCACGTGACCAGAGGGCTACACTCAGCCTTAGACCAAACCTCCAAAGAGGGTACAGGTGTCAAAGGTCAATATGACCACCAAGGCCAATAATTTAGCAGACATGTGTCCACAAAACCTAAAAGGACAGGCTTCTCGGACCTTCTGGAGGATGAGCAGGGAGAGCAGGGTCCAAAGGGCAGCTACCCCCCGTGGCTCCTCCCACACGCCCATCCCCCATCTCATCACCTGTTCTGTATCCTTCAGAATGTCTCCTAAAACTCATCAACATGCACAAATTAAACCTTGTCCTGAGTTCTGTGAACCACTGTGCTACCAAATGACTGAAATTAAAGCGGAACGTAGGAAACCAGTTTACAGCTTGAGGGCCCTTAAGTGCTCAAGGACTAGACACAGGGTGGGCACCTGAACGGAGAGGCAGTCTTCTGGAAGGAGCTCTTAACATAGGGGTCCTGCAACAGGAGACTGGAGGGGAAGCACGGGGCGCTAACTGGTTGGTTTAAGGAAACCCCAGGTTTGGTCACACCAACGCGGCTACGCTGAGCCCTGAGCTCGGGACCAGTGCTTGAGCTCTCCTCTCTCACAAACTTTGAACATCGGAACAGAGTTATAAGGAGATGTTTACAGTGACCCTTTGTGCTGTTGACAGTAACCATAAACCAACGCTCCAAACCAGAAAGTGGCATGAACATAGGAACAGAGTCATAAGGAGATGTTTACAGTGACCCTTTGTGCAGTTGACAGTAACCATAAACCAACGCTCCCAACCACAAAGTGGCAAGCACTGCTTCCAATCACATGGGGATCCAGAGCAAGCATGCCAGGCAATGGCTTCAGGCACCGAGGTACCAATTGGCAGTAACTAGAAGATGCCCTTTGTCGGGGTCTTCACGCTCCTGTCACTAACCATCAAAGCGGAGCTGCTAATGAAACAACTCACCTTCTTCCTCAGCCGAGCTGCGTTCACCAGTTCACCGTTATGGGCCACAGCTATTTTCCCATGAAGAGTCTCAACCACGAAGGGCTGGCAATTTTCCAGCTCACACTTCCCCGTGGTGGCGTACCTCGTATGTCCGATTCCAAGATTTGAGCCACACAATTTCTTCAAATTGTCTTCGGTAAAAACATGACTTACAAGTCCCATCCCCTTGAAAAATCAAAGTAAAAGTAGATCTTAGGAAAAAAACAGAAGCTGGGGTGGTTAAGTAACAAGGCTCGGCTCAGGCTACCCAGATTCAACACATATTGCCCCTGTGCTCCAGAACCTGAATGAACTCACTTTGGGATAGGGATGCAGGAGACAGGGTTTCATTCTGTCCTCAGAGATTAGCTTACCTCTGCCCCCCCTTCCAAATGGTGGTATATGGGGGGGGGGGAGAAGGTGTGCCCCACCACTGCCCAGGTGAATTCACTGTTTAAAATGGACTGGGCATATTCACATTATTAGTTTAGAAATAACACTGAAACACTTAGGTATCTTATGACAGTTAGCAATAAGACTTTATTAGTAGGCAATGAAAATCAAAGCATCTTAAAATATCTAAATAGATGATCTCGTGGCTTGAATTAACCAGCCTAGCAAAAGATCACTGGCAACGAAATGCATCCGAATTTGATAAATGTCAAGATGCACCGTTGGAAGCAGACCTATCCAAGAGTATGGCTTCTAGCTGCAAATTAATTTACACCCCTATGCATATTTATTTACTTACTTAATTAGAAACAGGGTCTTACTAGCCACCCACCTGCTTCGGCACTTCAAATCCTGACCATGCCCACCCAGCCTCCACCCCAGACATGAAGGACCAGCTGCCACCATTATCTCCAGCATCAGTGTCTTCAATGTTCAGACTTACCTTATGCACCTTGAATTTAGGCACTGAACTCCCATCACTGGTCACAATACCAGCGCTCTCCTGACCCCTGTGAACAAAATAAATGTATCATCTCTTAAATCCGACCAATTAATAGCAGAGCTTTACCAAGCATACATATATCTTTCCCCAGAAGAACCCATAAGCTGGGGCTCACAGCCTGTTAAACGCTACTGACACTTGTGCTCACGTCTCTGGACCTCGACAACAGGATAGAGGCATCTAATTCTAATTGATAAGCCAGGTCCTTCAGTCATCAGTATTTATGTGAATCATCTGACCTGGCTTTCAAAGCAACCTGTGAAATCGGCACTATGATTATGATTCAGAGGGAAATGCAAAGAAAAAGAAGCAATATACTAAATGTGTGGCCAATGGGTTGTACTACGGGTTCAGAACAGATAACCCAACCCCAGAATTTGGATATCTAATGCCTATAATCTGCCTCTGAATAAAGTCTCAACCAGTGAAGTATGTAGACATGTAGAAGGCAATACTTAGTGGCATATACTAAAGCTGTACGGGACATCATGTACAATCTTCTGAGGCAGGGTCTCAGTATTCTACCTCAGGCTAGCTTCATGGGTGCCTCCTGCGCTCCTCCAGTGTGCTGAGATAGAGAACGGGTACCCAGCACCACATCCAGCTAAAGTTTGTCTTGCCGGGCGTGGTGGCGCACGCCTGTAATCCCAGCACTCGGGAGGCAGAGGCAGGCGGATTTCTGAGTTCCAGGCCAGCCTGGTCTACAGAGTTAGTTCCAGGACAGCCAGGACTACACAGAGAAACCCTGCCTCGAAAAACCAAAAAAAAAAAAAAAAAAAAAAGCTAAAGTTTGTCTTTTGCTTTTTATACTTTCCAAACTTTCTCCAACAAATCAATCCCCAGCCTCCCTTCGTTCAGTGACAGGTTTCTCTATGTAGCCTGGCTGTCCTGGAGCTTGCTATGTAAACCAGGGTGGCCTCAAACTCGGAGAGATCTGCCTGCCACTGCCTCCTTAATGCAGGGGGTCAAAGACAAGCACCCTCACCAGCACCCTCGGCACGAAACAACAGCCTTCAGATGAGTATTACCTATAAACTCGGCCCAAATGTAATGCCTTTGCAAATGTCTTTCCTTTTTGTTTTCTGTGCTTGGGTGTTTTGCTTACATGTATGTGTATGCACCATGTGGGTGCCTGCTATCCCCCCCCAAAAGGTGAGAACCCCTAAAGCTGGAGTTACAGATATTTGTAAGCTGCTACATGGATGCTGGGAACAGAACCTGGGTCCACTCCCTTGCAAGAACAAGTGCTCTTAACCTCTGAGCTACCATTTCAGCCCCAATACAATGCTTTCTAAATACAGAGCTATTCATATTACATATAAACCTTAAAAAAAAAAAAATCCCCACAGCTACTACCAAATCACCCAACCATTTCCACGTAATTTTAAAAAACCAACACTTTCAATGAAGCCAAAAATTATAGAAGAAAAGAAGTAGACTTCCTGCCCCCTCAAAGTACTTTCCAGTCCCTTTGTCCCAAGGTTAATTTTTCCCTAAAGCCCAAATAAGTAAGCTCAGCAATCATTTATGTCCAGGTCGTTAACCACCAAGCCAGCTTATTTGGCAGACCCTCAAGTTACTCCCGCAGGCAGCTTGAACCAGTTAAACTACACCCTCGCAAGCTCTCGGGAGCTTACTGACAACCAGCCCTCTGGTTTCCTAGGAAACAAAAACACGAGCTAGAAATAGCAAATCACTCCCAGGTCACTTTCAACATGGACAGTGGACCTGGAAAACACTGGACTGAGGAGGAGGTTAAAGCTTTACTAGGTGTCTAGGCAGAAAGAAATATACAAAAACAACTTTACGGGACACTGAGAAATAAGGAAATCTTTATTTACGTTGCTAAAAGGCTGTGATCACTAGGAGTATGCAGAGATGGGAAACAGTGCCGGATAAAGTATAAAAACCTCAAATATGAATACAGGGCAGTTAAGCATGCCCACAGGCCAGGAGACAGCTCGAGAACGATGAAGTTCTTCCATGATCTGGACGCAATCCTGCAGTCTGAACCGACCGCGCAGTTAACAGAGGAGAAAGATGGTAACAGCAAGTGCCCGCCAACCCTGAGCTCAGTAACCGCCCCAGAGATCGCGGAAGGTAAAAGAGAAAACCGCCATTCTTTTGTCTGTACGATTTCTGAGTGCATATGATAAATGTAGCCTGAAATATATCAAGACTTTTTGGCACAAGGTATGAATTTCCACACTGTCACTTCTTACATCCCAACACAGCGAAGACGCTAAATTGCTCTACCAACTGCGGTTGGGTTGATGTGCCTCTGAAACACAGACAGGTCTAAATCCTTTAGGATTTATTTTTTTATACCCTTAGCAATAGGGAAAATATCAAATAATGCTGTCCAGCCGCTCTTATTCATATGGCTCCAAACAAGACATTAATTTCTCATCTAATATCCCCAGCTCTTAAGTGGGGATATTAGACACACACACACACACACACACACACACACACACACACACACAAAAACTGTAATGGAGCCCCCAGGAGCTAGGGCTTCTCCAGGAAACTGAATGCTAGGAATGAAACCAGGCTGCCTGCAGGACCTAGTGGGACAAAGATCTTCCTTCCTCTTTTCCATCCAGGTGTCACTGCCACGGGCAAGGTCAACAGATGGAGATCTCCCTCCAGCTTCGGTCAGGACTAAACGAGCCCATTTCCCAGTGTTCTGCGTCATGTCTCAGGGCAGACAAGCATCTGTGCACACGGGCAGGCGCTCTGGCTGCAGATCTAATAAGAGAACTTGGAGAAGCAGCCGGGGACAGTAGCTGGCGCCCGCCATCTTTAGCTCTGGAATGATGCTCTGGAAGGCTGCTCTGACAGTTCTCTTTTCCTTTTAGCTAGTGCCCTTTGCCACCTGTTTGTTTCTGGTGTGTGTGTTTTAGGGGAACAATTAACTTTGAAAACCTACCACCCCACTTCACCCCTACCCCCACCAAGGCAGTTCTGAGGAATGAACAGCCTGAGGCTTGCTGACCAAAAGTTACCACACACCTCCAGCACTTTCCCCGTTTGGCCTGGTGGGTTGGATATTCTTGTTTATAACAGTGTAGATAAGACGGTTTCGGTTTCTTCCTTTTCTCCCTTCTTCCCCTTCTCTTCTGTACACTCCTGACTCCACCACTGACACTTTTACACCCAAGGACTAAAAGTGCACATACTTTTAGATTTATCCACTTGTGTAAATGACTACTCATGTCAATGGAATCTCATAGAAGGCTCGTGTTCGCATAACGGAAAACAATCTGGACCATATTCCCACAGCGGCCAGGAGTCCGCTGGCTTGCCTCTCCTTGCTTTATACAAATACACCACGACCAGTAAGCGGTCCAGCTTATCTCAGCCTCTCGGCTGCCAGACATGCATGCCACTTACCCGCTGAACCATCAGGTGAGCCCCTTAAACGTCATTTAATAAACTAGTTGCTGAATAGATAACGAAATAGATTTAATGGACGGTTGTACTCCAAAATGTTTAAAAAAATTACAAAATTACAAAGAAAGAAAGAAATAAAGTAGGATTTTTGGAACAAATCTTAAAATAGATGAAGTTTTCAAAAAGCCAACACACAATCTCAGATCACAGGAGGTAAGCTTTCACACCAACTGCATAAAATAGTAAATCTAAAAACAGCAGTCAAGAAATCTAATTAGAGGTGGGCGAGGTCTTCCATAAAATATCAGGAAGTCCTTTAAAAAAAAAAAAAATCAATGTCATTCCAAGACAGAGATCCAGTGCGCAGAAACCGCAGAAACCGGTGGCTTGAAAGGAGCTGAACCAGTCAGTTCTGGACCAGGAGCCAGGAAGCTAAGTTCTGACACAGCCTCTGTGAGGGACCCTGAAGCAGCCTGGTACACACACTCTTACCTAAAATGGGAGGAGCTGGCGAGGTGGCCCTGAAGACCTCTACAATGGACTTTCCTAAAGATTTGTTTGTGGCTTAAATGACGCAACCCTACTGTGTGCACCTAAAGAAGCCAAGGGGAATGGCAAGTAAGAAGGAAATCACGGAAGGAAAAGAGACAAGCATTAGGTCTTTCCGCCAAAGGAAAAGGTGAGCTACCTACAGATAAAACTGCCCACAGTAGGTGCGGAGTCTGCCCCTGCCCAGAGATTTACATAGGATCAATACCTACCAGGGACCTAAGGCCAAAGGTGCTCAAAGCCAAGGAATCTAAATGCAAAGAATCACGTAGAGTATCAGTGACTTTAAAGTGAAATTCTGAAAGGGAATAAAATAAAATAAAATAAAAACTACATAATCTCCTTATGTCCCTACAGTCGCTGCTGGAGAAGTCACTGGAGAGGATTCAGGAAACAGTTGACACCTTTTCAGATGTAAAACAGTCTTAACACAGGTAAAGCAAAATGCTCTGTTTACAAGTGCAAGTCAAAATAAGATGTTATTATAGGGTGCTGCTATAAATAAATTTAATTATCCTACCTCGGTTCCCAGAAAATTCTTTTTTTTTTTTTTTTTTTTTTTTGGTTTTTCGAGACAGGGTTTCTCTGTGTAGTCCTGGCTGTCCTGGAACTCACTCTGTAGACCAGGCTGGCCTCGAACTCAGAAATTCGCCTGCCTCTGCCTCCCAAGTGCTGGGATTACAGGCGTACGCCACAACGCCCGGCTTAACATTAATTGCTGCCTTCTTTTTTTTTCTGAGACAGGGTTTCTCTGTGTAGTCCTCGCTGTCCTGGAACTCACTCTGTAGACCAGGCTGGCCTCGAACTCAGAGATCCCCCTGCCTCTGACTCCCAAGTGCTGGATTAAAGGCGTGAGCCACCACCACCCCCCAGAAAATTCTTATATTGAAGCCCTAAGTCCCATGATACTTGTGGGAATGGCTCTGGAGAACGACTGTGTTTAGATGAGGTCATGGGGGCAGAGGGAGGCTTCATGATTTTTTTTTTTTTTACAAGAACATAAGATGTTACGTAAGATGTAACTTTATGTGAAATGTTGAGTTACAATCATATTTGTGAAATATATGAATGGAAGGAGAAATTAACAAGAATAAGGTAACTTTCTGTTGGCTATTGTTCTTAAAGTGCAGAGGGGACAGTGTCATCCGGAGACCTGATTTAAACTTTAAATCATTGGTCTCCAGCACCAGAAACCGAGACAGGGGACCGACGAAGCCTCTGGGTGAGGCACTGCAGGTGGAGAGAGGGTAGAGAGCTAGCTTCCCAGCTGATGGCTCACCTCTTCCACTAAACAACAGGGCTGCAGGAGAAAGCCTCGGTCAGGAGAAAGGCCAGGGACGACTTGCAAGCAAGGCCACACAGTCTAGTAAATATAAAGCTCTCTTCATTATTAGAGCTAGGACTGCAGTTCCTCCTGGACTGTCCATAACTAATTAATTCCTAAGTTGCTGGTCCTGGAAATTTTGGTCTAGCACAGTGGTTGTCAACTTGTGCGTAACAAGCTCCAAAAATATTTATATTAGGATTCATAACAGTAGCAAAATTACAGTTATGGAGTAGCAACAAAAATAATTTTACAGTTGGGGGGTCCCCACAACATGAAAGGTATTAAAGGTCACAGTGTTAGGAAGGCTGGACTCTTCAGAGCTAAGCTAGCACCTGCATTCTTAAGCGTACCCCAGGACCGCTGCTGCTGAGAATCACAGTGAGGTGCCCTGCTCAGACAATGACCAGCCCACAATATGACAGATCACAGAGCACAGCACACAGGCGCCAATTTGATTCTGCTGAGAAGCAAGATTCGCCAATTCTGGTAAGCTATCATTTAAAACACGCGAGAATGCAGCCACTAGCAAGCATCAAGAAACTCTCCAACTACTCCAGTTACAGAAGGAACCTCCACAGTACAGTTGTTATCTCACTGAAATACCCATAACCATGAAGGAGGAACTCCCAGTCTCTTTACTGTGTGATAATCACTGTTGTGTTTCTGTTCTCAGTGTGATTACTCAAGGTCTCTTCATTTAGCATAATGTCTTCGGCTCCAGTAAGTGTACGGTGCTACAATCTGCATAGTTATTCACCTGCCAATGATCATCTGGGTTCTGCCTTTCAGCTAGGACGCTATAAGGAACAAGAGCTATAAGGAACAAGAGCGCACAAAGGCCTTAGTTTGGGCTTCAATTCTTGTGGGGGAGGGAGGGGAGACGGAGAGAAACTCCTTGGTCCTGGTGATGTGTTTAATGTTTATACTGTTGGTGCAGAGCAGGCCCCTGACTCCACGTTGACCCGGTTTCCAACTCCGGGGTATAAAAGCGTTGCGGTTACTGAACCATTTTATCTTTCCACCACAATCTTTAAAAGTCTACAGAGTTAGAGCGATTTAAACAGATGTCCAGACTTGCGTGAGGCCTGGAAATCACTCGGCACTAAAACCTAGCAAATTATCCTTCTCCCTCCCTTTGCCCGCTCCTCTCCTGTATTCGTTAAGGCCACTTACTGGTTTATCAAGATAACCTCCCCAGCAACTGATTTCATTGAAGTATCTGAGAGAATAATCATATTCTTTCTTGTCTGAGCTTTTATATATATGTAAGAAAAATTTAAACTCAAGTTTTTCACGGATCGGAAAAGATTTACTTCTCTTCAGAAGCCCATGCCAACAACCTACAGTCCGAGCATATGCGGCTCTGGTACAGTCACCCCGTACAGCTGGCCATTACTCTCTACAATTTGCAATAAGAAAATCAGTCAGTCCTTGAGGCGGTGGCAAGGGACATTTGCTAGGCAAAAGGCAGCAAGGAACTCTGCAGTATCCTGACAAAGGCACGCTCTGGGTTGCCCAGTTCACGTCAGATAATGTGACACCTGGCCTTTGTTTTACTTACCATAATGTAAGCGAGATTTTTTTTTTTTAATTTCAAGCTTTGCTGATTTTCTTTTCATACTGGAAAACGAACACCCATAATACATCCGCATCAGAGAAATCCTTCCTCAAATACTTGTCTTCCCGAGGATAATAAGAGAAGAAAAATGAGATACTATGTACCTAAGCTGGAAAAAACATTAATGAGGGACAGTTGCGTATACTTGAGAAATCAATGTACTTTATAAGCTATGCTCTTCGGGTAAGGTTACTTTATTAACACTAGGAAAAACAAGTACATTTTCCAGTGTACAGGCTCTAATTAATAGAGGGTCTAATTAAATGTGTGTGTGTGTGTGTGTGTGTGTGTGTGTTCTGGTTTTTTGAGACAGGGTTTCTCTGTATAGCCCTGGCTGTCTTGGAACTCACTCTGTAGACCAGGCTGGCCTCGAACTCAGAAATCTGCCTGCCTCTGCCTCCCAAGTGCTGGGATTAAAGGCGTGCGCCACCACTGCCCAGCTAAATGTGTTTTTTTTATAGAGGTCTCACGTAGCGCAGATGGGCCTCTAACCCCCAACGTGGCTGAGGATGACTTCAGACTTCCGTTCCATCTAGTTCCCCAGGGTAAGCACAACTCACACTCCCCACATTTCTGCACACTTGGAGGTGACCTTTGTTTGAACAACGCCCCGAGTGCAGAGCCGCCATGCTATCTAGAACAACTTCTAAAGATTAGGTGCTTTGTTGAGAAAAGATATTGGATCACCTTCATTGGGGCATGACTTACAGACAGCGGTTGGTAGTGAATTCAATGTTCACGAGTCTGCAGTAAGGAGAAATACACAGGAGTTCTATATTGATCTACGGTGAGAAGTATCCTAACCAGAGCCTTCCAGGAGCCTAACTCTGCATATTCCTTGGGAGAAATGGTCCCGTACTCATGTCAGCTTTACACAGCGGAATTACCAAAAATGGGAATTGCAGGGTGTGGGCGGCACATGCTTTTAGTTCCAGGACTCAAGAGGCAGAAGTCGGATATCTTGAGTTCCAGGCCAGCCTGGTCAACGAAGCAAGTTCTGGGCCAGCCAAGGGTACATAGGGAGGCTGTCTCAGAGGGACTAAACTTATTGAGAAGCTCTACATGACCCGGAATGCAGCCTATCACTTGAGGTCTGATGGTACCACAATCTACACTTCATCTTGGTCTCACTGTGCAAAAATGTCCTTTAGCTCTGGGTTCTGGCCTGAGGAAGCTCTCTTTGTACCTGTTACTGCATATACTTACAGGCCTAACTATTATTTTACCTCTAAGGCTTATTAATACAAATTATTTTCTAGTTGAAGAATTATTACTGGTGTGGTGGTGCAGACCTTTAATTCCAGCTCTCGAGGTGCAGAAGCAGGCGAATCTTTATGAGTCTGAGTTTAGCCTAGACTATCAGTGAACTGCAGGACACCCAAGGCTATAGAGACCTTGTTTTTGTTTTAAAAAAAAGTTACTGAAATCAATTTTGTGAACATCTATATTGTTCAACATATTTAGTTACGCAGTGTACAATTTGTAAAATACTGTCCCAAGTATAGAGAGTACCACCAGAGACTGCTACACTTCCGTTCAGAGTGCCCACGCAGGGGTCACAGCGCCTTACCCGGGGTGTGAACGACTGACCTGCAAACAGCTCCAATGTGTACAACACCCCAGGTGACCCCATGACATTTATCAGGCTTAGGACTAGTAGTTCCTGAAAATATTTAAGATTGAGAAATCAGCCTAGTCAAACTTTTCTGGGGGAGTACAGACTACTGTTTCAACATGAAAACTGACAAAGATATTAAAGTGGTCTCCTGTCTTCATCATACGAACTACACTAAGGAGCGTCCTTATTCACAAGGAAGATCAAATGAGAATGTTTTTAGGAGCTAAACAAAGAGACTTGGTCTGAAGATGCCGCCCCAGTTCCAAGTTCAGCACGCTGCTTTGCAGTTAAATGAGGGATACTTGAAGATGCTGAAGGAGGCTGTCCAACATGGCGTCTTAAAATGTGGTTGATGACCACATGTCCTCAGGCAGGTTATGGTTTTTTGTTTTTGGTTTTTCAAGACAGGGTTTCTCTGTGTAGTCCTGGCTGTCCTGGAACTCACTCTGTAGACCAGGCTGGCCTCGAACTCAGAAATCCGCCTGCCTCTGCCTCCCAAGTGCTGGGATTACAGGCGTGCGCCACCACGCCCGGCTCAGGTTATGTTTTAAGACTAGAGAATTTTGCGCTGATAGTGGGGCTCAACACAACCTTCAACTGAAAGAACAGATTAAATTTAAACTGGTACTCTGTTTTCTAACAGGAAAATACCATCAATGCTACTCCAGGCCAGAGTCTAGATGGCTAGATTTTAAGTGTTCTTCTGGTATTTTTTGTCTAATGTATGCCTTCTTAAGTAGTTGAAAGCTAGATCTCTATTGTATATTACCTCAGAGCTTTCTTATTATACCTAAGTTGGTGCTTAGGTATAATATGATAAAAGAAAAATGCCTATTCGTAATAATACAGCTTTCTGTATTTGTAAAAATCCAATGAAACCTATTGATTGGAAGCAGCTACTCCAGGCAGCAGCCTGGCTTATTTTTAAAACGAATACAGTGTTATGAAAGAAGTTTGACCCCCTCACCACTGAAATTATTCTAATTCTCAGTGATTTATGACAATCCTGGTGTTAAATGAATGCTACCCAAAACACAAGAATTACTAATGCGTTCGAATAATCCAAAGGGTCCTGTTAATTTACAGGTAATCGTATTCCCTTAGAAGATGCTGAAAGTCACACACACACACACACACACACACACACACACACACACGCACACACACACAGTAACAAGGAAAGATCCAGAAGCTGGAAAAGTGGTCTGCAAACAAGGCCAGAGCACTGATACGAATACGGGCTGATGAAAAGATCAGGCAGACGCTTGACAAGACCACCAGAAACAGACGTATCGGGGAAAACCGCCCCGAGACCTATCCAGTTTGCGATAGACAAACTGGAAACAATGTCATGCCGCCACATATAAAAACCTAAAACACGCGGATACAGAGTTTTACAAAAGAGAAATGACAGCCCTCAGGGAAAACAGAGAGGTCATGATGAAACTGGCTGCATCCTAAAAAGCAGGACTACTGGAATTACCAAATGGAAACATGGTAAACTTGGAAATGACGTTACTATAAGAACTTTCCTTTCTATTTAAGTTATCAAGTTACGGGCTGGAGAGGTGGCTCAGCGGTCAAGAGCACTGACTGCTCTTCCAAAGGTTCTGAGTTCAAATCCCAGCAACCACATGGTAGATCACAACCATCCGTAATGAAATCTGATGCCCTCTTCTGGTGTGTCTGAAGACAGCTACAGTGTGCTTACATATAGTAAATCTTTAAAAAAAAAAAAAGTCATCAAGTTACTTTTACTTGTTAAAGTGAAGTCCATACACCACCACTATTTAACTGATATAATTATTATTAGAAAAATATATTTCTAGCCGGCGGTGGTGGCGCACGCCTTTAATCCCAGCACTTGGGAGGCAGAGGCAGGCGGATTTCTGAGTTCAAGTCCAGCCTGGTCTACAGAGTGAGTTCCAGGACAGCCAGGGCTACACAGAGAAACCCTGTCTGGAAAACCAAAAAAAAAAAAAAGAGAGAGAGAGAGAGAGAATTACCTGGAGGTCGCCATTTTGGAAGTCATGGAACTGGGAGCACCAGGAGAAAGGCGAGCCTGGGAAACACCAGGGCTTTTTTTTTTCTGTGAAAACTTTTGTTGCATTTTCCTGATAACAAAGATATTTAGCCCTGTCCTTGACAAACTAGGCTAAATACATTGTTTGGGAACTATCTGAGAGTAGAGAATGCTGGGAAATTAGTTCACAGCTCATTAAAAGTAAGAGGAACTCAAAAAGTCACTGGATGTGTTCCCAGTCAGGTAACTGCAATAACACCCCTTCAAATTACACTTAGTTACATAAAAGGAATGAGGCCCACAAATTAAAAAGCTATAAAATTTTGTTTTCTCAAAGGGTAGGTAATAATAGGTATACTGTTTTGATAATTATGCACATAAGTCAAACTCTGAAGTCTTTTTAGAATTATATAAATTAAAACCCTAAAATCAACCAGCAATGCAGATGTTACAACTCATTTCCCTGTTCTTGGGAGGCTGAGGAGAGACCACAGTAAGAGGTCATCCTAGGATACATAAAAGAGATCCAGGTCAGCCTGGGCTAGAGGTGAGACTCCTGTCTCAGAAAGTAAAAATGTGAGCCAGCCAGATACTAAAAGAGGACGTTCAATGAAATATAGAAAGAAACCGAAATATGCAGATATTCAAGTTCCTTATATAGAAAGGCACAGTATTTGTGTATAAGCTACATATATCCTCTTGGATATCTTAAACCATCTCTTAATTGCTGTTAATATCTAATGCAATGTAACTGCTATGAAGCAGTCACACTGTATTGTTTAAAGAGCAGTGGCAAGAAAGTCTTTTTATTGTTCAGTACAGCTAGCTAAAAAAAATGCTTTCAATATTTATGGATTGAAACCATGGATACGGAATGTATGGAGACAGATGGCTGACTGCATATAGGAGTGTGCACAAGACTGAAGATAAGACAAACTGAGTTCTAGTCTCTGCTCCTCATTAGACAGCACGCTCATGTGACCATCACCCAAATCAAAACTCAGGAGGCTAAGGAGGAGCAAAAGTTCAAAGCCAGCCTGGGCTACACAGCAGAAGTAAAACAACAAAGAATAAAATATGAGACCAACAAAATTTTAATTCTAGGACCCCAACCCCCGCCCCCCCTACAAACCTGTTAGCTTCTAATTCCATCCCATAAAGACCATCACTAATCAATCCACCATCATGGGATTGACCTAAGATTTGTGCTTTTTTTTTTCTTAGTGTGAACTTTAAATGTCAAGTTCTTTTCATGCAGCAGTGCTTATAAGATCCATCCCTAACTGTGCTGTGTTAGGAATTTTGTGTATTACTCTAGAACGGTCTATTGTACGAGTATGCATTTCATCATAACCCCCCCACACACACATACTCCATTCTATTGTATTATTCCAGCTTTTTTCCAGCCATTGTGAGTAACTGCATGTCTGTCAACGAACATCTGAATGCACCTCTACTGAGTGCATTCCCAAGCATGGGACAGAGCCGTAGGCCACACTTATACCCAGTTTATATACAAGTGATGACGTAGCTATGGTCATCACAGCCAATTTAAAATGTGGAAACTGGGTCCTAGAGAATCCTGTGCTGAACTAGTGAGTTACACACCTCTGTGAGGGCAGAAGCCACACTTGCCCCTGTCCCCTACTCATCAACCTTGTACGCACTTAGGAGGAGCTCGAGGAAGTACAGCCCTGTGCTGCAGGGTAACACAGGAGGTGGGTGGTATATGCTACAGGAATCCTGGAAGATTACAAAGGAGACGAAAGCCATAAAGCACCATGGGACAAAGTCTTACCCATTCGGTCATGTTGGAGAAAAGAAGCACCTGATGATAACGGTAGTGGGCACCTGCTTGTGGATTCTGTGTTTGCTAGAATGTCCTTTTCATCATTATTTTAGTACATTGCTATTTATAGAGGGTCCCGTGACGTGACCAACAACTGTGCTGGATTACCCTGGTAGCAGTCTCCTACATCTAATGTTTGCCAAGTCTCCGGATTGAACCAAGGTACCTTGTTGAGTGATTGACCTGCACAGTGGCAAAATGGCCTCATGATGCATTCCCTGGAATAGACATCCCTGTACTTAGTGACATGTAACAACCTTGGAGAGTAGAGGAAACTCATTTCAACACATTCCAACTCTTGTGCTTCCAGTGAGGTGAAAATCCTGTAGTACCTTTTTTTAATTTATAAAATGTAGGTCAGATGAGTCGGCCCACCCTTACCATCCAGTGCGCGCCATGCAAAGAGATTGCTGGCTACTCGCTTACGACATAAGAGCATCCTTCTGAATCAACTAAATCTCAACACTAGAACTTTATTTAACGTGCTTACCTACAGCCTAAAAGATAGCAAAACAAATCCGGAGGTGTATGAGGACTGCCAAGACTAAACTGGTGTTTCAGGCTCACTGTTAACACCAGCAGCCTTGCCGGGCGTGGTGGCGCACGCCAGTAATCCCAGCACCTGGGAGGCAGAGGCAGGCGGATTTCTGAGTTCGAGGCCAGCCTGGTCTACAGAGTGAGTTTCAGGACAGCCAGGGCTACACAGAGAAACCCTGTCTCAAAAAACCAAAAAACCAAAACCAAACCAAAACAAAACAAAAAAAAACCCAAAACACCAGCAGCCTTAATCTGGCACCCCCCAAAAAAACGTTACCTAAGAACTTCCTACTGCACTGTGTTCCTCATCACACTCTGAGGTCTGAGAATGCTTGCCTTGGAGACTGTCTGAGTGTACCCCTTCCTCCTGAGTGCTTTTCTGGGAATATTACACACTCTTTACAGAAACAGTGTCTACACCTCTCAAGAAGAAAACATCTCGCCGGCGGTGGTGGCGCACGCCTGTAATCCTAGCACTTGGGAGGCAGAGGCAGGCGGATTTCTGAGTTCAAGGCCAGCCTGGTCTACAGAGTGAGTTCCAGGACAGTCAGGACTACACAGAGAGACTCTGTCTAAAACATCTCCTGAGATCATTACTAACTGGTTTCCTCAAAGCTTAACAGAACTGGAAGGTTCTACGGGATGTTCTTTCCATCAGAACCCTCACCCTCACCAGGTAAATTTCATGAATGTTACCAAGTATAAAAATATGTAATATTAGTTCTTAGTTTTAATTTCCCTTCTGGAAAGTGACCACCCATTGACTGACAGAGGACAGGCTCATTTCCAAACTAACAAAAAAAAAAAAAAATCATCTATTTTCCGATACTATAACAAAATACAGAAGCTAGGTACTTTGTAGTTTTTGGGTTTTGGTTTTCTTTCAGTTTTTGAGACAGGGTTTCTCTGGCTGGCTGGCTTGGAACTCGCTCTGCAGACCATCCACCTGCCTCTGCCCCCTGAGCACTGGGATTACGGGTGTGCATCACCACAGTGCCCAGCCTAGGTACCGTTTCTCTTTTGAGAGGTTATTTTGGTCAGTTTGGGAGGCTGGAAGTTCACGTTTGGGAAGTTGAGACAGGTCAGCTTCTGGTGAGGGCCTCAGTGTGTGTGACCTCATGGCAAAGGTCAAGTGAAATGGGGAAGGAGGAAGAAAGAGGTGGTTGGACAGAACAGCTCACCCTTTGATAGCAGCTTGCTCTCCGAGAGCTAACTTAGTGAGACCACTTAGTTAACCCCAATAGCTAACTAACCACTGAGCTTCCTGTAAACTCCATCTCTTAAGATACCACTACATACTGCCACACCGAGCCCCACTTCCCACACAGAATAAACCATAGCCACATGACACAAAGATCCTTTAGGCAGCTGATTCGCGGGGTGTGTCTAGTGCTTCCTTTTTAAAGAGGCATTGTAAATAAATGGGTCCAGACCGCTCTACCCTCCATAAGATGTGACGGTGATTTAAAGATCACAGCGAGCAGCCAGAGAACTCTGCCAATGACCAGACCGGACGCTTCCTAGCCTGTGCAGTAGCTGGGGACTCTTATGCGAGCACACCTTCATGTGTGAAGTAAAAATGGAGGCTTCTAAATAAGCCACCCCTCTCTTTGTATTGGTTTTTTCCAGACACTGTTTCTCTGTGTATTCCTGGCTGTTGTGGAACTCAAGAGATCCTCCTGCCTCTGTCTCCTGAGTGCTAGGATTAAAGGAATGTGTTACCACAGCAGCCACCGCCACCCAACTCTATCTCATACATCTCTCTTGAAGAGATAGTGACTATAATGCCACTATATACTCACCTGCGATCACCTTTCTAGGTTTTAGGCTTATTTTTTAAGATTTGATTTATTTATTATATGTAAGTACACTGTCGCTGTCTCCAGACACCCCAGAAGAGGGCATCATGTGGTTGCTGGGAATTGAACTCAGAACCTCTGGAAGAGCAGTCAGTGCTCTTACCGCTGAGCTGTCTCTCCAGCCCCCAGGTGTTAGGTGTTAATATTGCCATGCATACCCTCATCAGTGCAGTACACACTTGTTGGTTCTTGGGCTGGGTGTGTAACTTGGTGGGCAGTGTGGGCTTAGTCCCCGTGAGGCCCTTGTGCCACCCTGAGCACCTGGTCCCTCACCTCGCACTGTGGTCTCACTCTCCTTTGCCCCTGACCTACCGTTTTAGGGTAACAAGCAATTATTATGTTTTCCAAACATAATGGCGGGGCGTTCCACTGGTTTCCCAATTAAAATTAATTCTACTAAGTGATAGAGATGTTTCTCTAATTGAAAATGTTGCATTGTCTAGATCTGTAAGTGAACCTTAATGTCATTCTTACCCAAGGAAAATCAAGTCACTTGGTACTATGTTTGTTCCCCAGAAACTAACTTATCACTGCTGTTCAAAAGAAAAAAACAAGCCGGGCGGTGGTGGCGCATGCCTTTAATCCCAGCACTTGGGAGGCAGAGGCAGGCAGATTTCTGAGTTCGAGGCCAGCCTGGTCTTCAGAGTGAGTTCCAGGACAGCCAGGACTACACAGAGAAACCCTGTCTCGAAAAAAACCAAACAAAAAAAAAAAAAAAAAAAAAAAAAAAACCAACCAAAAAAAAAAAAAAAAAAAAAAACAAAAAACAAAAAAAAAGAAAGAAAAAAGAAAAAAGAAAAAAAACAATACAAAATACAAACAAAACAAAAAAATCCCACAGTCATATTTTCAACACTAGTCTTCTAACAAAGGCTTGCTTAGTTTAGTTAAATAGTTATCCTAATAAAGTCATTCCTCCTTCTTTCGGTAGACAAGTGCTGAGATTATATGCTCTACTATAAAATACAATCCGTTGATAGTATTTTATAACACATCTTATCTTTATTGTCCTTACGTTATCTAATCATGTGGCTTTCACATATAAAAGCAAGTATAGGAAACAGTAACATAGGGACACATGGCTAAGAATAAGTTGTAGTTTATTTATTGAGACAGGGTTTCACGGTAGCTGGGGCAGGCCTGGATTTGCTATGTAGCCTCAAAACTCAAGAGGTGGGTTTGCCTCTGCAGGCCTCTCCAGTGTTTTGAGTTAGAGGCACTTGGCAAATTGTAGTTAATCTCAAAAGAAAACACCGCCAGGCAGTGGTGGCTCATGCCTTTAATCCCAGCACTTGGGAGGCAGAGGCAGGTGGATTTCTGAGTTCAAGGCCAGCCTGGTCTACAGAGTGAGTTCCAGGACAGCCAGGGCTACACAGAGAAACCCTGTCTCGAAAAAACAAAACAAAAAGCCCCACCACATAATAGTCCCCTTCTCTCTCTCTCTCTCAAAACAATTTAAAAAAAAAAAGCTTCTTTTTCTTCAGGTTGACATTTAAGGAGGAAGATAGATGAGACATAAAGGGATAAAGGGAACTTTCTGGGTAACTGACCAAAATGTCAACAGTTAAGAAAAGGATGGAGTGCCTTTCATCTGTTCTTTAAAATGTTCTAGACCCATTCCCACTGCTCCTAATGGGATATTCAAAATAACGTCTAAAAATATTACCCACTACTGCTCCTCTGAATCACATAATTACATTCAAATTTCTGTTTTGCATTATATACATAATCTTCTGAATACACCCCCCCACACACACACTCACTAAGGATTGAACCTACAGTTCCCACTAATCTAGGCAAGTCTTCCACCATTGAGCACATTCCCAGCTCTTAACTTTTTAAGATTATAATAAATTACATCCCTTCACCCCTCCCTTCGGCACTCCAAAATCATCCATGTATCCTTTCCTAACTGTTATCACACGGGTGTGCAGTTCTAAGTACATAGATTCAACTTGCTCAGTTTGTAAACGTTTTTTTCAAGATAGACTGACAAGCATTTGTGTGATTCATCCCAAATGCTTTTTTAATAAATAAGGAGTACACAGAATGTGAAATGCAAATTCAAAGTCTTGGGACTCTGATGTCTGTGGCACCCACATTAATAAAGGTTACCGCCCAGCTCTATTCTAGACACTGTTGCTACTGTACTGTCTTATGATACTCCAAGATAGTTTTGGAAGACAGGCAAAATCCTAGTTTGCATTATTTCCATAAACAGATTAATACTAACTGCCCGTTAAGTCAAGTGGTAAGAAACAGATTACAGAAGCAAAGGTCTTTTTTGCTTTGTTTACCTCAAAGGCATCTTCCAATTTTCCCATGGCTATATTATTTTCAAACTCACGATCCCCAAACCTATAACTGCTTTCAGGATGACAATCTGCTCAATAGCTCTGCCCTAAGCTCTTGCAAGCTGGAGGCCCCGTTCAAAAAACAACAACAAAACCAAAAAAAACGTGCAAAAAAAAAAAAGTATTGCAGGACCTTCAGCACCACCACCCTACAGCTCATCTCTAGAACAGTTCTCGTTTTAAGGAAATCGGAAAGAGCCCTTCCCAACCTGGCTAGTGTAAGCAAACTCCAACATAACAAATCCGCGGGGAGAGATGCACATTCTTGGAGTTAACCAGTAAAAAAGAGCATTCGGGAGCAACAAGACAGGCTAGGTTAATGTCTATGCAGGCAAGGTGTACCCCACCCCCACTTGGTCAATATCCTGCGTAGATACTTGTCCTGATTGCCGAGATCCACGCTCCCAGCCTTAACCCACCTTCCCAGTACTGATCCACCTTTCTAGTCCTGATCTCCGGTGTGCCTAGCCCCGATCCAGGCTCCTAGTCTTGCGGTCCCGGTAGCGGAGCTGGGAAGCAGCTCGGAGAACTGTGCAAATACTTGCCACTCCACCCCCACCCCTCATCCTGTTGCTCACCGGTGCTGAAGCCCCACGAGTCCCAGAGTGATCACATGCGGCACATCTAACTCCGTGGGCCAGTCTCCAGAAGCGATGCACCCGAACACACCACATTCCTCACGGATCCCAGACTCCTCCAGTTCCATGGCGCCGCCGAGAGCACGTGGAGGGACCTGCTGCCGCGGCGTGGTCCAAGCACCAACCAGCTGTCCGCTCCGCTATAGGACGCCTCAGAGGCTCGCGCTAGAGACTGCCTCCTTCCCCGCCGGCTAGACTCTCGCTACTGCGGCGGCGCGCTTCGCAGAAACCAGCTCCGGCCTCCTGCACCCCGCCAATCAGCAAGGGCAGCGAGGGGCGGAGCTACGGAGTCGAGGGGTGGGGTTAGTCCTCCGCGGCGGAGGTCAGGATCCTGCTTTTCCCCCACGTGGACGTCTCCCGTTATTTTCCCGCTCCCAAGGCGTAGGTGATGAGAGTAGTACAGCTGATCGCGTTGGTCCCTCAGAAAATCTGAGCGGTGCTTGCCCCTGGTCCCACGCAATCCCCCGGCCGTCGGGACTTGGTCCGCTCCAACCCAGAAACCTCTCCGGCCGGCGGGGGCCTGCAGCCTGCGCGCCACTTTTGGCAGCCTGCAGGGAGGGGCCGCCCGGAAGCGGGGTCGCGTCAGCGCGCCTGCGCGGCGGGAAGCCTGGGGACGCGGTCCCAGCTCCAAGCACGGCCAGCCCGTTACTTTGGGTTCGCCGGTGGGTCATAGGGTTGGACTTTTAATAGCTGCCGCGCTAGGGCGTGTCCGCGAACTGCACCTCCCTTTCCCGCCCTCTAATCCTGTGATCGCTCTTGTTTTCCAGTGTGCAGCCTCTTTCCCGCGCGGTCTGCTCCTCTAGTTCACCTAGGATAATGGCGACAGCCGAAGGTGAGTGGCTTGGTTTTGGACCCGCTAGGGTGCTCCCAACCCTCTGTCCGAGAGCTAGCAGGCTTGCGGCCCCGTGCGGCCCCCGGGGTCGGATTGCAGCCCTCCTGGCGAAGTGCTCCCCCGGCTTCCCCAAGACGGCGCCTGGGGCCCGGAGCCTGCACACGTGGTCCAATCGCTGGGAGCCGTACTCTAGGCACCCAGGGCCTACCTAAAGACCAAAAAAGGCCCCGGGACGGGAGGAGCACAGTGGGAAAGTACTCTGGAGGAGAAATGGTGAGGAACTAACGAAGGGCCTAGAAACCTTGTAATAAGCAGTTAAACAAAATCTAGCAGAATTTTTGTTTATTCTGGTAAACTTAATATGCCAATAATCTCCTTTGCTGCAAGTTTAATAGTTTAAACTGAAAACAAGTCCAAAATTTTTGGTCGGGTGCTGCTTTGCAATCCCAGGAATTTGGGATTATGGGAGTGGTCTTGATTTATAGTTAAATTTACCATTTTGTCCTTGCATGGTAAGAGCCTCGGGGAAAAGATGGTTCTTTTATACTAACAAAACACTGTCTTGGATCACAAGTTTTTAGATTAATAATGAAGCAAATCCTGTGAGCACCCCAAAACATTCTTTCCCACCTATGAAAACCGAAAGAGGAATCCCCCCCCCCCCAGAAGTTTAAATAAGATAGGGACGTAGGGCCAGACTTTTTCTGAGATCATGGTGCCAGTACTTCTAAACTTGTAAAAAATCTTAGAATCTAACCTCTTCTTCAACCCCCACATCTGATGTGACCCTGTGCTGACAAGGGTCTGAAGAAGGTGTACACATCTATAGTTTAATTTAGAATAGCTGTGAACTACCATGTAAATACTGGGAACTGTATGTACCTGAATCCTCTGTAAAACAGAGAGAGAGAAAATTTTAAGAGCTATTTGTTATTTATATGAGTATACTGTAGCTGTCCTCTGACACACTAGAAGAGGGCATCAGATCCCATTTACAGATGGTTGTGAGCCACCATGTGGTTTCTGGGAATTGAACTCAGGACCTCTGGAAGAGCCGTCCTAACCACTGAGCCATCTCTCCAGCCCACAGAGAGTGTTGTAGTTGCTGAGCAATCTCTGGCTTCTATTTTACTTTGTTCACTGTGTGTCTGTGGTTATCTGTGCTTGAGTACAGATACTCTGAAGCCAGGCCTGCCTTGGAGCTGGAGCCCCACCCAGTGTAGATGCTGCGAACTGAATTTGGATCTTAGATAGGAGCCTTAGTTCTTTAAAATAAAGTCTTGGCTAAAGCTCTAACATACTAAGGCAGCGTCTTGCGTCTGTCTGCTGCTCTTCAGTCCTTAGCAGCCCCGTGAGTCTTGGGTTAAGTCTACATGGCTGATGAGTTCGGAATGAACGAGAAGGAAGGCGACTGTCAGGCTGAGCGCAGAGACTAAGAGGACAGGAACATTAAGGAGGCTGGAGTTCTACCAAGGGGACTTTTTTTAAACTTTAATTCTTCTGGACGTTAAGTTAGGAAGATGCTGTATTCATCTTTTACGTCACTGAACCACAGTGGCAGTTATTAGCCAACCGAGAATGAACTTTAGCCTAGTTGGGGGGAAATTTACTTATATTTAGTGCTAATTAGAATTATAATCTCAGATACCCGAAGGCAGGTAGGCTTGAATGGTTTATTTAGTTTTTACAAGATGCCCTTTTTATAGTTTAAAACCACAAGAAAGCTTCATAACGAAATCACTTACAGGTATATAGTTGATGTTATAAAAAAATTAGGTTTTCTAATAACAAGAAAACTATCTCTGGGTAGTTTTCTGGGAGGAGTCGGTATATTGTTGCTAACAGGTTGTAAAGCTAATATTCCAGAAACCTGGTTTGGTCCACTCCAAGGGTCATCTCACATAGTTGTGGCCAACTAAAATTTGGTCCAAGAAAGGAATTGGCCTCCTGCATCCATTTTTAGGTACACAGAACCAATGATAGGCCATTGATTTTGTTCTTGGACACTTAACTGGTTCCTGTGCCAGCTGGTGGTGTGACCTGGTCAGCTCTAAGTTAGTTTGGGGTTTGGTTTGGTTTTTTCCTATATTGAAGCAACTTGGTTGCTTCTTAATTAGTACCAATCTACACACACCTAGAACACTAAGTGCTCAGCCGTGCTGACCTTGACTTGGCTACTTGGTCTTAGCTCTTTCAATTACCCCTTGTGAAATTCTGATGATTTTCAGGTCTGTTCAGCTTTTACTTTGTTCTAGACTTGTCTGTAGGGTGGTCCTGCTGTGAATGCGGCATCCCATAGTCTACCTCGGATTTACTTTATTGTGGTTTCTTATTAATTGCTTTCTTCAAGACTTCATCTCTTGAGAGCAGAGACTAGATTCCATTTTCATTTGCTGTTCTGTCCACAGTTCCTGGCACACAGACACACTGGGAAAGTACTGAGGATAAATGGTGTGAGATAGCTGATCACATTGAATCCCGAGAACGCGTTATTTACTCAAGAATGCTCTTTCTAGTTGTGATGTAGCTCAGCCCGTGACACCTATCTTTAATCCCAAACAATAGTAAAGTTAGTTTGTAGAGGGAAGCACCCATGTTTGAAAGTGATGTCTAATTGAGTGGTAGACAAACTGATGAATCAGAAAGATTTGACAAATTAGGATATGCCTAACTCTCAGGAGAAGAAAGGGGAGCTACCTATGGTGACGGGCAGAGCGAGGGAGGCAGGTTTACTGGGACAGTTGTACAGTGACAGGTTGAAGAGAGACAGCAAGCTAGACACAGGTGAAGACAGACCGGGCTGAGAATGAGGAGCCAGAAGATTAGAACAGATTGCTAGAGTGAGTTTGAGGTCAAGTAGAGCAATTTTAGGGGAAGAGAGAAAAGCCAGATTGCATCAGTCGGCCTGGAGATGAGTTTGAGCCAGAGCAGCCGAGTTGAACCAGCCAGCCAGAGGTCAGAAAGAGCTAGAAAGGGTGAGCTTATTCAGTAGTGAGTCTCAGCAGATGAGAACATTCTAGGCCAGGATTCGATTGTACAGAGGCTAGAAGCTTCCAGGACTGAGCCAAGATTAGCAGACTGAAGAAGTAAACCTGGTTTACTTACAGAAAAACAATTATTGCAGATAAGAGCATGAAAAGCTATCCCAATACCTTTAACCTTTGGTTGCTTTTTATTTTAATCTTAATCATTCTAATGTAGACTCTAGTATTCCTTGGGTCGTGTGAGTAACTTAGAACTGGATGGCTTTGCCTGGTTTGGTGGTACGCATCTTTAATCAGAGTGGGCCGGCAGATGACCGTCTGAGCTGGAGGTTAGTCTGGTCTAGGAAGGGCATCCCAGGCTAGCCAGGGGTGTGGCACGAGACACCGTCTCAGGGAAGAGAGAATGCCTTTGTGCACATTTCCTGATACTTCCTACATTCTTAATAAAGAGGGTACTGATGGCAGGGATTGAGAAGTAACCCAATCGGGGTAATGGAAATTAAATAAAGGAGAGCCTGTTGCTGTCTCCATGCCTAGTGGGTGTGGAACTAGCTTCCAGACTTAACATCCTAACATTTTCTTTTGGTTTGGAACTTGTTTGCTTTTTCCTTTGGTGCTAGACTTTCAACTAGACCTTTTACAAGTTGGGCAAACTCCACTGAGCTACGCCCCTGTTCATTGCCTCCACTACTTGAATTTTTTTTTTTTTTTTTTAGATGAGCAAAGGAGCCTCTTTTTATACCTTGATTTGAAATGAAAAAATTGTTCTGAATTTTCTCATTTAGCCTGCTGTAAAAAGTCAGGGGAAATAAAGTATTTTCTTCCTGTAAGTTAGTTTAATCTATTGCAGTTGTGTATACAAAAATATTAGTATGGCTACAATAATTTTAGTTGTTTCAGTTCAAAGACAAGGCTGACAGAGAAAGCACTGTATTGATATCAGATGATCTGTGATTATTTCTAGGTCTGCATATGCTACATGTGTGACCTCAACGTTTGTGAGCCTTAGTTTTGTGTTTTTTGTTTTTTGTTTTTTGTTTTTGCTTTGAGACAGGGTTTAAACATAATTATATGAGAGTATAAAGTTCTGTGTAAGTGGTTTTTATTATTTTTTATTGACACTAATTACTATCGAAGGAGTGATTCAACATTTCATTGGATTCAACATTTCATTCAATTCTTTACTATTTAGGAAATCTTAAAATCTGGTATAATTATGTTTTATTCCCACAGTACTGAACATCGGGAAGAAACTCTATGAGGGTAAGACAAAAGAAGTCTATGAATTGTTAGGCAATCCAGGAAGAGTCCTCCTGCAGTCCAAGGACCAGATTACAGCCGGGAATGCAGCTCGGAAGAACCACCTGGAAGGCAAAGCTGCCATCTCCAATAAGATCACCAGCTGCATATTCCAGTTGTTACAGGAAGCTGGTGAGGGCCCCTTTGTGTCTTATATATCTCATGTGTCATTACATCTAAAGCAGGTAACTGACTGTGGGAGATGGCTGTGTTTGACTTAACCTATTGGGGTTGTCTCACAGGCTAAGTCGCATATAATAAAGTGAAGGGGAGAGCTTTTAAGGCTCACTTGAACAGCTTCCTGGTTTGGAAGTAATGATGTTCAGGTTCTAAAGAAGCTTAAGGTAAGGCTAGCCCAGTGATACAGTACTTACTTGGCATACATAAAGCCTTAGACTCACTGTTGCCCACTGTCTTGGTTACTTTGCTATTACCTTGACTAAAACAACTTACTCCTCTCCCCCCCCCCCAAAAAAAAAGGGAGTGGTGGTTAATTAAGGGCTTACAGTTCCAGGGCGTCCATAACGGTCACGGCAGGAGCATGCAGCAGGCAGGCACGGCACTGGAGCAATGGCTGAGAGCTTACACTGCAAGTAGAAGGCAAAGGAAGCTAACTGGGGTAGAAGTTAGGGTCTCACTGTTGCGGAACAGACACTTTTATAAGGATGATGTTTAATTGGGGCTGACATACAGGTTCAGAGGTTCAGTCCATTATCGTCAAGGCAGGAGCATGGCGGTGTTCAGGCAGGCATGGGGATGGAGGAGCTGAGAGTTCTACATCTTGATCTGAAGGCAGCTAGGAGACTGGCATTAAGGCCCACACCCACAGCGACACACCTACTCCACCAAGGCCACACCTTCTAATAGTGCCACTCCTGGGCCAAGCATATACAAACCATCACACTGAGAATAACTTGTGCTTTTTAAATATTTAAACCTGCCCCATTAATAAACTTCCTCCAGCAAGGCCACACCTCCACAGTTCCACCAAGGGGGACCAAGCATTCAAACTGCCTCCCAGAGCCGGGCGTGGTGGCGCACGCCTGTAATCCCAGCACCTGGAAGGCAGAGGCAGGCGGATTTCTGAGTTCAGCCTGATCTACAGAGTGAGTTCCAGGACAGCCAGGACTACACAGAGAAACCCTGTCTCAAAAACAAAAATCAACAAAAAACTGCCTCCCACAGAGAAGAAATTCAAGAGAGAGAAACTAAGTTTCCTACAATATCAGTCACCTGAATCACCTCTGTAACTTCCCTCTACAAGGCCATCTTTAGCCTTGGGGAATTTAAAAATAAGCCTTTCTGGAATTAGCAGCCCCAAATAACCAGAATTCACTCCCTGGAATGCTGCACAGTTGTGCATTGTTCTGCTTATTGTTGTGCTTGTAAACCCTGAGAAATATTTGAAGATAGCAGCTGTGCCTTCCTGTCCTGTTCTAAGTGGAAGACCTTGTGGAAAACTGAGCAGACTTCTCTTCCATTGGACACGTAAAAGACGAAACTAAGTTTGTCTATGGAATGTTGGAGTGAAGAAAGGGCAGTTAGGGTGCTTCTCCTTGTGGATCCTGAGGTTTTGTTTTTTGTGTATGTGAAGAGGACGTCCAGACCATGGAACTGGAGTTACAGGTGCTGGTAAACTGCTGTGCACATGCTAGGAACCACATCCAGCTTCTCTGTAAAACTGCTCTGCAGGCCTGGGGTATGACAGGTTTAAACTATTATCTGAGAAGTTGACAACTTCCAAGGTCACCACATAAAAAGCTGTCGATTCCAGTGTCGGGGAAGCTTTCCTCAGGATTGGCTAGAGTAGCTGCAGTGTGCCAGATCCACCCGATGGAGGCTTTTTCAGGGATTATTTAAGCAGTTAAAGACAAAGTGTCTTCAGAATTTAGGGCTGTTCTGATTGATAAGGTAGACCAATCTGAGAATTGATATGATACTGAACTGTAGAACATGAGAATTCTGCAGTCCGGTTATCTTTAGAGTAATTTAATGCCACTTGGATGACTTATGTGACTTTACAAAGATAAGTAGAGAGGGGAGACAGTCTGAATATGAATGAATAGGTGGAGTGTAAAACACTGAACTCCAATCTTTAGGTTTCATGTATGGTTTGCCATGTGATAGTAAAATGTAACTGTCTGATGTTTTGATAAATAGAAAGAAATCTTATTTTGTTAACCTTAGATTTTAATTATGTATGTGTGTATGGGTGTGTGCTCTTGGGTGCAGGTGCTATAGCAGGCCAGAGGCATTGGAATCCCTGGTGCAAGAGTTGCAAGGGGTTGTGGGCTCTGGTCATGGATGATAGGAACCGAACTCTGGTCCTTCAGCACCCTAACGTGTGGGCCGTCTCTGTCCCACGGCAGCAGATATTTCTGAGAGGTGTTTTGGGTTGGCTGAGGGGGTAAAGCACTGGCCATGCAAGACAAACTTTCTGAGCTGGCTGAGAAACTGTAAAGAGGGAGAACTGGTGTTTGACACTCGTGCATGCATGTTCTTATAGCACTCCTGGGTGCAAATGCACAACCACATACCTACACATTGGAAGAAATTGAAAGAAAAAAGATGAATGAATGCTTTGTTTTTTCTAGTTTATCTACCGTCCTTAAAAGAAAAATTCATTGTTTTCCCTTCCTTTTATCATCAATTTGTAGGTATAAAAACTGCTTTCACCAAGAAATATGGTGAGACTGCTTTCATTGCACCCCAGTGTGAAATGATTCCAATTGAATGGGTGTGCCGAAGAATAGCAACTGGATCTTTTCTCAAAAGGAACCCTGGGGTAGAGGAGGGTTACAGGTTTTATCCGCCGAAAGTGGAGATGTTCTTCAAGGTAATTGCTTTTTGTGTTTGAAAACTACAAACTCAAAAAGTAAACATCTGAAGCCATATGTGTCCTACTAGAAATGTATGTTGATAATATAGAATTGCATTAGCAATGATAAATCAGGTTTGGCGGCAGGGAATCTGAAAATGTTTTTCGACAAGATGTACTAACAAAAATAAATTTAAATGAGCAGAAATCAAGAAGAAAGTTAGCATATTAAAAAGATTTACTTGCACCTTGCCTGGTGGTGCGGACCCGTATCCCGCCCACTATTACAGTGGTGAGGGCAGGGGTTAGAGGTGGCCCAGCAGTCTAGAGCCCTTACCTGCGGCTCTTCTGGCGCACTCACTGGTGGCTCGTAACTGTGTAGCTCCGAGAATCTGACAGTCTCTTCAAGCTTACAGGTGCAGTCCGTGCATGCAGGCAAAACCCCCATACTTACTTATAAATAAAATTTAAGGAGCTGGTCTAGAAGAATTGCTATTTCAAGGCCAGCCTGAGCTATGAAATAAGACCCTGTTCAGAAAGGTTGTCTGTTTGCTTATTTCAGATTTTTGTTTTTTGTTTTTCGAGACAGGGTTTCTCTGTATAGCCCTGGCTGTCCTGGAACTCACTCTGCAGACCAAGCTGGCCTCGAACTCAGAAATCCGCCTGCCTCTGCCTCCCAAGTGCTGGGATTAAAGGCGTGCACCACCAGCGCCCGGCTGAGATTTTTATATATGAAAGAGAAGTGGTTTGGAATTTGCAGGAGTTTGTGGTTTTGTTGTTTTGTTTTGTTTACTGTTTTGCTTTTGTTTGTTTTTGAAGCAGGGTTTCTCTGTTTATTTAGCCTTGGCTGTCCTACAACTTGCTTTGTAGACCAGGTTGGCCTCAAACAAGAGATCTGCCTGCCTCTGCTTCCCAAATGCTAGGATTTTTGTAAATTTAATTATAATGTATAACAAGTTATACAACTGCCTGATTAAAAATACACTATTGACATTGTTTTTAAACAATGGGACGCACATGCATGTAGGCAAAACATGCATACACATAAAAAATGACTTTGCAGGGAGAGAGCAGATTGAATTATTTCATTACTTAATACCTTAATAATTAAAAATAAACAGAGTAGAGGCTCAGCATGCAAGCCCACTTGTCCCAGCAACTCATAACTGTTCACATCACAGCTACCTGGTGGTTCTGGGGTGTGTGCTACAGTTTTCTGACCTCCACAGGCACCAAGCACGCATGCACGCAGGGTGTGCAAATGGGATATGTGCCAGCAAAACAAAGTAATGAGGAATTTTCCTGTGTGGCTTCTTTCTTTCTTTCTCTCTTTCTTTCTTTTCTTTTTTTCTTTTCTTTTCTTTTTTTTTTTTTTAATAGTCAGACTAGAGCCAGAATGGTGGGGCAGTGCTTGCCTCTCTTCCAGAGAATCAGAGACTGGTCTCCTCTCCACACATGTAGTGCAGCATATACACGCAGACACAAAAGTAAACTTTTAAAGTAGACTTAATAATTACTTGAATCATAGAATATTCTGGAAGAAATTAGATTTAAAATAGCAATTCTTAGGAACATATATCTAGAGGAAAGAACTTTTTGTTTTTCAGGAAAGTTAAAAGTTCCAAGATTTAAATTAACTGTACGGCTGCGCTTCGTTCTCAGGATGACGCTAACAATGACCCGCAGTGGTCTGAGGAGCAGCTCATCGCCGCGAAGTTGTGTTTTGCTGGCCTGGTTATAGGGCAGACTGAAGTGGACATCATGAGTCATGCTACACAAGCTATTTTTGAAATTCTGGAGAAATCCTGGCTGCCCCAGAACTGTACGCTGGTTGATATGAAGGTATTGATAAGACAGGCAACGTAAAAGTGAATATTGTATAATAAATGTCATTATACTATGTCATTTTCAAATCATTTCCTTGGCAATGTGCTGCTTCTAGATTGAATTTGGCGTTGACGTAACCACCAAAGAGATCGTTCTTGCTGATGTCATCGATAATGATTCCTGGAGACTATGGCCATCGGGAGACCGGAGCCAGCAGAAAGACAAGCAGGTATGAGGTGTTGAAGGTTACTGAGCTGTGACAGAGGTGAAGGGGAGGATATTAGTCTTAATTGATAAGTGCTTAGTTTTGTTTTTGTTTTTTTTTGGTTTTTTTGTTTTTGTTTTTTTTTTTTTTTGGTTTTTCGAGACAGGGTTTCTCTGTGTAGTCCTGGCTGTCCTGGAACTCACTCTGTAGACCAGGCTGGCCTCGAACTCAGAAATCCGCCTGCCTCTGCCTCCCAAGTGCTGGGATTACAGACGTGCGCCACCACCGCCCGGCTAAGTGCTTAGTTTTAAAAGTCATTTCTCAGGCTGGAGAGATGGCTCAGTGGATAAGAGCACTGAGGACAGATGTCCTAAGTTCAATTCCCAGCAACCAGGTGGTAGTTCACAGCCATCTGTAATGGGACCTGATGCCCTCTTCTGGTACAGCATACTTGCATAAATAAAGCTTTTTTAAAAAGAACAAATCATTTTTTTTTTTAAAAGAACAAATCATTTCTCCACTGGAGATAAAGCACAACGGCAAACACTTCCTGAGCACATGCAAGGATTCACCCTCAGTACCAAAAAGTGAAAGTGAACAAAATCTCCTTTGGTTTTAAAAATATTTTGTTTTTTGTTTTTGTTTTTTTGTTTTCCGAGACAGGGTTTCTCTGTGTAGCTCCGACTGTCCTGGAACTCACTCTGTAGACCATGCTGGCCTGGAACTCAGAAATCCTCCTGCCTCTGCCTCCCAAGTGCTGGGATTAAAGGTGTGCGCCACCACCGCCCGGCCTAAGAAATACTTTTAACCTATAAACAGTTTTTGTATTTATCATCTTCAGATTCTGAAAAGTCAAAGAAGGGTTGTCCTCAATTATCTGATAAGTATCCTTATACCATCAAGGCTAAGGAACGGATCTGGGACTCTATACACCAAGTCCTCGGGGCCACAGGGGCCTTCAAACAAAATTAGGGCAAAATCCTGTCTATATGTATACATGTTAATTCTTAAGACAGTTTGCTAATGAATAAAGCATTTGACCTTAAATGAAGCTTACTTACTTTGCTACTAAGCTTTTCCATTGAGAAAGCATTTGTTCGACAAGGTGCATTTTCAGATACATTTCATTATACAAACATGTCATAATCTTAGATTTGAAGGAAACGTTTTAAGATAGCAGGAGAAAGTAATATTCTAAACTTTTATTTTCTAGTCTTACCGCGATCTCAAAGAAGTAACTCCGGAAGGACTCCAGATGGTAAAGAAAAACTTTGAGTGGGTTGCAGACCGAGTGGAGGTAATTCTTCTCTAACAAACCTGTAATGACATGTATTTTATTTCATGACGTCATTGGACTAAGAAATTAGCTCAGTATTGGTAAAGTGCTTCCTTCCTTGCCTTACAAAAAACGAAGGCCTGACTTCTCTAGCACCCATGTAAAACAACAACGAGAACCCCAGATGGAGTGGCAGCTGTCTGTAATCCCAAGGTTGGGCCTTCAGAGGCAGGAGGGTCCCTTGATCCTCTCTTATTAGTCAGCATACTTGGCAAATCCCAAGCCAATAACAGTCCTCTTCTCACCAAAAAGAAAGGGAAGGAGGAAGGAAGGACGAATCTAGCACCAAAAAGAAAAGGGAGGAAGGATCCAGATAAGTGGATGGATAGGTGTGGCTGACCGAGATGGCTTAGCGATGAAATCACTCACTGCACAATCCCGGTGCCTTGCTCAGCCCAGAACCCATATACTTAAGACTGAAAGGGAAAGGGGGGTTTACAGAGTTCTCTGACCTCCACATTTGTAACAAGTACATTCACAAAAATAAGTAGAAAATGTTAAGTGAAAGAGAAAAGCCGGGTGGCGCCTGAGGACCACACATGTGTACCTACACAGCAAGAAGGAAAAGGGTTTTAAACCAGGTGTGATGGAGCGTGCCAACAGTTTTACCTGTTCTGGGGGCTAAGACATGGAAGGTTCAAGCTTCTTTCAGGCCAGGGTGGAACCTGATGAGGTGAAACTGGCTGAGCTAAAGAACAGTGAAAGAGGCCTTTACATCCCATTACCAGTGACTTTGAACAAAGGATTGCTTTAGGAATGATAGTAGCAGGCTACTTACTGGTGTACCAGAACTCTGCCACACTACCATTCCCAGATGCTGGTGTGGAACCCTGGGGTCCTGTTTCTAACCTCTGTGTTTCGCTTACATTTATATGGTATTACTACTATGAACCCGTGAGAGTTGCACATGATTCATGAGTCATAACCACTTCATAGACAAATATTTCCAACTTACCTATATTTACTGTTCAAAGACCTAACAGGTTGAAAACCTAATTTAGTTGATAAGGTTCAACTTAAAGGTTCAACAGAAAGTTCAGAAGCCTCCAGCATGGAATACTTTGTTACTGTTCTCTGAGTATTAAGAGGCTTAGAGGCAGAGCTGGGGGTGGGGGTGGGCTGTATTCTTCGTTTTGTTTGAGACAGGGCCTCACTGTGTAAACCAGGCTGACCTGCCTCCTTGGTGTTGGGATTATAGGTTTGTGCCACAGTGCCTAGTGAGTGTTGTTTGTTTTGTTTTTAACAATCTGTTGCTCAGCTCAATTTTGGTCTGTTGAGAAGGAAAATACCAGCTGTGCATGATGGCACAGACTTCTCATCCTAGCACTGGGAAGGCAGATAAGGCAATCTCCGAGGTTGAAGCCAGCCTGGTCTACATAATGTGGCGTGTCTGAGAAAAAAAAACAAAAAAAACCATAAAGGTGCTGAGATGTTTATAAGTGCCTGCCGAGCATGCGTAGAGCCCCGAACAGCATGGTGTGGTGGCACAAGCCTGGGACCCCAGCCCTTAGGAGCATCAGAGGTTGACGGTCACCCTCAGTTACCTGCATGTGCCAGTCAGGTCAACCTGGGCTGTTGGAGACCCTTTCAGAAAGGGAAGGAAGAGAAGAGGGAAAGAGAGAAGGGAAGGAAAAACAGGAAAGCCATTTGCTTACTTGAGGCAAGAGTATCCGGAGTTGAGGGTCATCTTCAGCAGTATGGCATCCAGGCGCAACACCCTGACGCACAAAAGCAAAAGATAAAGCGCTGCTACACTGACTGTCACCCTCTTACACTGTCATCCATTTTTCATAGTCCTGTGTTTCTTTTCCAGTTGCTTCTCAAGTCAGACAGTCAGTGCAGAGTGGTAGTGCTGATGGGATCAACCTCTGACCTTGGTCACTGTGAAAAAATTAAGAAGGCTTGTGGAAACTTTGGGATTCCCTGTGAACTTAGAGTAACATCAGCACATAAAGGAACGGATGAAACTTTGAGGATTAAAGCAGAATATGAAGGTAAATAGAGGATTTCAGCTATTTCTGATTTGGGTAAAATTTTAAAATACATACATTTGAATAATAGTGCTTAAATGAGCTTTCCCCATATTTCCAAGGAAAATCGTGTGTCATGAGTATGCTTATATTGCACTTACCTTTAGAAGGGATGCTGTAGAAGCCTATAAACTAGAGAACAAGGAGAAAGCTTAGAATACGGTCTAGAGGAGCGGGAGCGCAGGCGGCCTCAGCGGGACCCCCTATGGGACATCTCACAGCTGCCGGAAGACCGGCCTCGTGGTCACCTGCATGCATAAACTCATTCAGGCACTTTTTAAAAAAAATAATCTTTGTAAACATGGCTCAGTGATTAAGAATATACACAACCATCTGTAGCTCCAGCCCCCACGGAATCTATCACCCTCTTCTGGCCTCCAGGGGCACTCACTGCACACATGTGCATAGACAGGATGGAGGTGAAACACCCATACATGTAAAAACTTTTTAGACAGTACAATCATGAAGGAAAGCACCTAGGCCTGTGGGGAAGTGTGGTTCCCTTGTCTAATAAGCAGCGCTCCTTAGCGTTGTGTCTTGTGCGCTCCGATGTAGAAGCCCTGACTCAGTGGCAGGAGGCTGAGGCAGTGGAGCCTGTCTGCTGTCCCTGTCAGATTTCATGGGCTCATCTAAGAAAGCTACGGTTTCAGTAGATAGTACGTTAAATAAATGTCAAGATATCATTGATCTAGAAAGGAAGGAAGGAAGAAAGAAAAAACTGTTCTAAACAAAAAAATGTTTGAAGATTCTTTTGAGACTTCAGATCCTTTTAATAATCGAATGAAGGCTTGGATTCTCTCCCAATAAAAAATATGTAATTTGCCGGGCCTGGTGGCGCACGCCTGTAATCCCAGCACTTGGGAGGCAGAGGCAGGTGGATTTCTGAGTTCGAGGCCAGCCTGGTCTTCAGAGTGAGTTCCAGGACAGCCAGGGCTACACAGAGAAACCCTGTCTTGAAAAACCAAAAAAAAAAAAAAAAATGTAATTTTAGGTGGACTGAGAAGATATAGTGTAGCTCAGCTGCTAAAATGCTTATTTAGCCTGTGAGAAACCCAGGATTCTTATGTGGTACCTAGTACCACATAAAACTAGGAGTAGGTATCACACCTGTAATCCCAACATTTAAGTTGAGAATGTAAAACAGAATGATTACTGTAAATTCAACATGAGCCTGGGCTACAGAATAAGACCCCCTCTCTGTTAAATATATCAAGGTTCTTCAAGAATTTGAAGCGGGCAGTGGTGGCGCACGCCTTCAGTACCAGCACTTGAGAGGCAGAGCCAGGTGGATTTCTGAGTTTGAGGGAGGTCAGCCTGGTCTATGAAATGTGTATATGCACTTTTGGTGTTGGTTTTTGATACTGCAAACTGTTGAGTCTATAGTCTCAAGCATGTTAAGCACTTGAAGTGTGGGTGCTCTACTATGTATATCCTAGCACCCAGACACTACTTATTTATTTATAATTTAGGAAGTATCCACAAAATCTCTAATTACTATTAAGTGAGTCCACCGGCACCACTTAAGAACAACTCAACTTGAAAGGTAGCTGTGTAGTTGGTGAATTCTTCATTTTGCTGAGTCTAAGCAGTAATAGCAGAAGGGAGCTATGAGCCAGCCCTTCCCTCACCCACCTCATGGCACTTCCTTTATACAACATCTCAAAAATAGTGAAACCTATTCTGCCTAGGTTATTGTTTACAATAGCTATGTGACAAGACCAACCATACTTATGTGTGTCTAGATACTTTCTCCAAAGCAGATTACTCAAAGACTTAAAGTTCATTATTTTGTTTATTTTTACTGTATAAGTGTGTGCAGATGCATGTGCCAATTGTACCGTGTGTGTTCCAGAGGTCACACGCCTTGTCCACGGAGTAGTCTGACCTGCTCTGTCCTGTTTAGTGCCTGGTTGTTGTTGACAAAAGGACCTGACCTGACTGTCTTATAATTTCCCTAGGGGATGGCGTGCCTACTGTATTTATTGCAGTGGCAGGCAGAAGCAATGGTCTAGGCCCAGTGATGTCTGGTAATACTGCATATCCGGTTATCAGCTGTCCCCCAATCACACCAGACTGGGGTGCTCAGGATGTGTGGTCATCTCTTCGACTGCCTAGTGGTAAGACCTTGAAAATTTTTAGTAGTGTGTATACCCCAAATTTCAAGATACAATCTCAATGTCTTTATCCAGCCTCATCTATTAATATTTAACAACATATTTTAATTACAGCCTACCGTTTTAAATCAGATTTTATGTTTTTGCATTATTTTATACTTAGATGCTTAAGTATATATCTCTAAGATATAGGATTTGGGTTTATTATCATCTTTTTCTTGTTTAATTTTTAAGTTACCAACTAATTTTTCTGTCTTTTTCTTTCTGAACCAATAGGTCTTGGCTGTTCAACTATCCTTTCTCCAGAAGGATCGGCTCAGTTTGCTGCTCAGATATTTGGGTTAAACAACCACTTGGTGTGGGCCAAACTTCGAGCGAGTGTATTGAACACTTGGATCTCCTTAAAGCAGGCTGATAAGAAAATCAGAGTGTAATTTGTAAAAAAGCAATTTAAAGCCGGGTGTGGTGGCACACGCCTGTAATCCCAGCACTTGGGAGGCAGAGGCAGGCGGATTTCTGAGTTCAAGGCCAGCCTGGTCTACAGAGTGAGTTCCAGGACAGCCAGGGCTACACAGAGAAACCCTGCCTTGAAAAACCAAAAAAAAAAAAAAAAAAAAGCAATTTAATTTTTAGGAGAAAAGTTACATATTCCTAGTTTGGATTTAAAGAAAAAAAATCAAGCAGAGTGATTTCACATAGGAAAAAACAATTGAGTTTACTAATGAACAAATGGTCGTCGGGTTTGAGTTGGCACATGGTCAGTGGATAGTACTAATATTTTCTAGCTCCTGTAATCTTAGCTCTCCAGAGGCTGAGGCAGCATGATCACTAAGTTCAAGGCCACCCTGAACTGTGTATTGCCTGAGAGGGAATCTTTATTGTTAGTAAAATTGGCATGACACTGCTAAATAATACCTCATCCTCTGTATAGTCACCGTTGGGTAGATGTAATTATGGAACTGGAGCAATGTGTCTGCGCTTCAAGAACCAGCATCTATGTAGACTGCCTCATAATAAATAACCTTTTACTCGGGGATCTGACCCCTAGCTTCCTTATGCACCCGCTCTCAAATGCTATTACATTCCCCCACCCAATACATAACATTTTACAAAATACGCTTTTTATAAAAGAGTATTGTTTCTAAATGGTGATTGCATTTTTTATTAATCAGTAGATACTACTTGATCTGGGTTGATGCTTTGAAGATTAAAATATTTGTATATAACATTCTCGCTGCATGGTCTGTACATTCTAGGCTATTATCTAAGTTAATGCTACATGAATCTCCAGCTAAGGACTGTATTTGTGCTTTGTTGGGGTTTTGTTTTGACAGTGTTGCGGTCCTTGCCCATGCTTTAACTCTAGTTTGTTTGGGAATATTTGCTTGTTTTGTTTTAAACGAAATTGAGATTAGAGGTAGAAGAAAGAGGTGCTGGCAGGGTCTCTTCCCTGAGGTTTTTGGGCAGTAGGGGACGGGTCTACATGGAATAAAGCCATTACAGGTAAAGATGGAGTAAATACTGCTTAGCCATTTAACTCTTGTCTGGTAGGTGCATCTCAGGTAAGACATTTGCTACACCTGCAACCACCATCCTACACCAATCACCATTTACAGAAATTGAGTCTCTGGTTTGTGATCATAATGAAGGCGTGGGTGGGTGTGGTGAGCTATTGGTTTGTTGGGGTATATCTGAACAATGGGCCAGATTTGCTGCTGTAGGAGCCCATGTTACGGGAAATCCAAATTTTGTGTTTCCCCATCCTTTGCCCTTCATACACTGATCCACTTGGACCTCGTTTACCTCTCCTGCTTCTGCACATTAAGGACTCTCCACACTATGGAACGCATTTACTTGTCGGGGTCCAGCCTCGACATAGGATAGCAGTTCTCAGCTGGAAGCAGGGATATCTGGAAGGCACATGATAAATATACACAGACTATTTGGGTACAAGCTGACAGGCAGTTTTTCGAGGCTTAAAGTTTCTTTTATCTCCTCTTTCTCACTTGCTCAAGGCTTGAGGCTGCACTCTGCATTCTCCTGCGCACTCAGGCTGCACTCTGCATTCTCCTGCGCACTCTGCTTTTCCTGAACTCCCGCACTCACACACACCTCTGTCGTTCCCCCTTCACTCTTGCACACATCTTTCACACACCACATGCACTTACACACACTCCATACACACATCACATTCTCGCTCTTCTCATGCTCATTCGCCTTTTTCTTGTCCCAGTCTTTTATTGATACTCCAGAAAGTAGGTAGAAAAAAATAAATAAAGGAATTGTATAATCATTGCCAAATCAAATTCAAAAGAATATCCATATCCCACAAAGAATCAAGAATTACAAGTGTTACCCAAAGTTTCAAGCTTCCCTATTCCCAGGCCTGTAGCCAAAGTAATAATAATTATAAACTTAACATTTTTTAAACTTTAACTTTTGACTTAGCTCCAAGGCCAGCTACTTGCATTTTCCTGTGACTCTAATGATAAATGACATGGGCAAAGCTACCAGGCAGTGGCCAGAATCAAATCAACCCTTAACTCAGTAGTTCCACTAGCTTTCTGCTTCTGCACATTGCACACAATGACTATTTCATTTTCTAATAATTTCGTCAAACTTCCTTTGCAAGTCAGGCATTAATCTGGAACTATCATTGTGCACTTATTGCATTGTTTCTAAGATGAGAACACAGCATGCACCAGGGCCATTAGGACAGTGCTGTGCTGTGGCTCATGGCTCAATTTTTAATTGTTTAAGGATTGTTACGTCAGGGAACATCTAGTTTCACAATTCACTAGAGCAGGAGAAATTACGTCAGATATAATAGAATTATGCACACCAAGGCCAACTGAAGCAGTCACGCACAAATGAGGTCTATACAGCCGTTGTCCAGGGCTAAGGTTAGGAAAAATGGGAACAAATGTTGTTACAAGGAGCTGCCTCGGGCGTTGTATGAATAAATACTGCGTTTCATTGTATATTTTTGGTTTTTGTTAAATAGGGAAATCTATTATAGTTTATCTTAAACCGTAATCTAGTCTTTGGTAATAGTGCAGTACAGTAGCCTGTGGGTTACTAAACTGGTCTGAGAATCCATGAGTTTGCATGTAGACTTACCTGCTCATCTGTGTGAGAAGGGAGCTTAGATTTGCTCCAGAGGGACTATGACCCTCAAATGCTAAGCTGCTACAAATAAAGTGGTGACAAGCCCTCACCAGTCCATGCGCCCCGCCTTTCAGAAGCTCTTGATGTACTTGGGCCTGTTAGGTGTCACTAGCTAACCATTCAGCTTGACATTGAGATAGTTCAGACTTTTTAGTCTCTTTCTCACCCTTTTTCTTAGGTTTTGTGCCCTCTATTTTCAAATTCTTCGTATCAGGTGATCGTAATAACACTAGAAGCCAGAACTAGGATGACGGCTCCTGGCTCTACTGCTAGATGTTTCATGTACATTCGACTGCTTATTTCTGCCTGTCTGTCCCGTGGGCGCCATCATAACCATAGTGCTGAATCCTCTACGTTCACTCTCCTACGTCAGAAGCTTGGTTTCCTCCTTGATTTTCTCCATTTTAAATGCCAAGCCTTGTCAATTTTTAACTTCTGTCTAGGCTTTGAATTAACTGTTCTTAGAAACAGGAGTTGAGATTTAGCATTTGTCTGGTGCGTCGAAGGTCTTTCTCAACTAATCCTTTGATTGCCCTGAGACTAATGCAAACTCCTCGTTTTTACAGTGTAGACTCTGACAGTGTTTAACACTTTATAGAAAAAAAAAAATCAAACACTTTGACCTCTCTTTTAGCCCACCACCCACCAGAGGGAGTTAGTGGAAAAGAAAAGAGATGGGGTGGGGGTGGGCCTGATTGTTTTACAAAGGTTCATTGGTGCAACTCCCTTCTGTGTTGTCTGGAAATCGGCAGCTCAGTTCACAGGTTAGCAGGCAGCAGCATCTTACAAACAGTTCACCGATAGCCAGTAGTCCAGTTTGGTAGAGTCACGTTAGCAAACAAGTCATCAGCAGTGGCACTACCTGACAGACAGCCAGGCCTCAGCTTCGGCTGAAGTCAGCTGTAGGGACCAGGAGGGATGACGTTCTCTGCTCCGTGCCTCTCAGCAAAGTGAAGATCACTGAAGACCCACAGCATCGCACAGCTAGCTCTATAAGGAAGCCAAGTTCAGTCTTCACTGTTGGGCCATTCCTACTTATACCCTCTAAACATCACATGTCCTCCACGGGTCTTGCTTTAGCATGTGGGTCTGTCTTAGCTGACATCACCCAGTCAGCCCAGGACCTGGGAAGCAGTAAGAAACTGCAGCACACCACCAGAAGGTTTTTGGTGCAGTTCTCTATGGAGTCCCGACAAATGCGGTTCAATCAGGCGATGTAATGCAGACCAGTCCATGGCCTGGTCTGCATTACAGCAGACCAGCAAAGGAGCTTTCATCGCGTGTCGTTTCACGTGCTTGCTTTACCAGGACCTCCGCCCGTGTCTGCTTCAGCGAAACCTTCCTTCATGTTCGCTTCAGCAAAACCCCTTTCAACACAACTGACTTTCCAAAGAACCCTTAAGTTTCTACTTCACCCTGTCTAAAAAGATCAATAAACAAAATTTACCATTTGATTTTACAGGTTCTTTAGGTACTTTGAAGCCTGTTAAAAGTTAAAAGTGAGCAAGGTCTGTTAACAAAACTGCTGTCAGCTACTCAAGGTTGACCAGGCCAAGGCCAGCGTGCCCCGAGACAGGTCTCCTGTGAGGGCTACAGCCTGATCGCAGAGCACTTCTCACGCATGCACGAGGGAGGCCCTTGTGAAAAGAATCTCTGTTCCCCAAGGAAAATATCACTCTTTTACCCTTCAAAAGTTAAAATGCTACTTGGATTTCATCTTTCCATGAATCCACATAGCCGTGGTGTCTGTAACAGTTATCTGCTGGATGACGAACTTCCTGTGTCTTCTGCTGTATTAATCACTGCACATTACTGTGCCAAGACACCTGACTGTAGCCATTGACACACGGGTTTATCTTAAAGGGGAAAGGCATGTGGTAGGAGACCCTGTCATGCTTCCACGGGCAGAAAGCAGAAAGGTGAGTGGATGCTGGTGCTCTGCTCACTCCCAGCCGCTCGCCCTGCCCAATGCCTAGCCCCTGGGCACTACCACCCACATCGGAGGAGTCACAGCCAACAGTGTTTCCATGGTGACTTTAAGACCTGCCAACTTGACACTCTGCTGTGCCTAGATATCTACTGGAAACTAGATAACTGCAGTTTCTTAGTGCCAATGTGAAATTTTAACATCTAGTCAGGCTTACTGTTCCGTAAATAGCATAGCTATGTGTTTATTTCTGCTCTACTAACCCTTTTGTGGCTGAGGCTACCTATGGCATATCAAAATTTTTAGTCATGGATAGACTAGTTAATAGAATCATTCATTACCTGGTCACCAGTTTTACCATTTGTTTTTAAGGATACATGTGTGGGTACATGCATGTGTTGGTGCCCTCAGAAGACTAGAAGTGTCAGTTTTTGTTTTTCTGGCGATAGTTATTGCCTGACATCAGTTATGGGAGTCAAATTCAGATCCTCTGGAGAATGGTAAATGCTCTTGACCACTGGGCAGTTACTCTAGCCCCCTCCCCGGTTAGATCCTTCCTGTGTAGTATAATCAGTGCTGTGTGTGTCTGAAAGCATTTTGTAAGAAGCATACACAACTTTGACATCCCCATGGTTTGTAGATGAACTTTGTCTTTTTGTGCAAGTACTCCAGTTTTTGTTGACACTGACATGTAGCCCACATCTGTGTACTTGGTCTATATAGCCAAGGGTAACTTTGAACTTCAAATATGTATATATGTGTAGGGAAGTGTGCATGTGTCTTGGCAGATTACTGTTACATTATATGTAACCTATATAGGAAATAAAATTCTAATTAACTTAACAAGAATACTGCCCTGACTAGGAGTTCCATCAGCTACTTTGCTTCTGGACTGTGTAGATCCACTGTCCTGTGCCATCACGTAGCACAGGAATCCCTAGAGCAGTCCCAGTGATGTGGAAAGTTAGTAGTTCAGGATAATATGAGGCTAAAGAGCATTTGTCCATGGGATTGTTGGTATAAAATAGTGTAAATGGAAGCTTCTCGGACTCAGGCCAAGTCTAGTCATATACAAACAAGCTTTTGAGTGCCTACATAGTGACTAATGTCAGTAAGAGATGCCCAGGTAGCTGATAAAGTTATTCCTGTGAATGTTTCTGGAAGAGAATATAGACAGAGAAAAATCTGTTGAAGGACAAACCAGAACAAAAAAGAAGTGTGAATTTGATTTCTATTTTAGCTTGGAAATCTCTTGCCCTTAGCTATCATGTTTGACCCGGAACTATTACCACTATTTGATGGGGAGGGGAGATAGCTTGCATATGACAGTGTGGGATTTCTTAGCTTCTCTAGCTGTCAGGCAATGGATCCTAAATCCGTGTGTGTGTGTGTGTGTGTGTGTGTGTGTGTGTGTGTGTGAGAGAGAGAGAGAGAGAGAGAGAGAGAGAGAGTATGATTGCTTCTCTTCTCCTGGAGACCTCCCACAAATACAACTTATAATATATTCAGGGTCAGATCATCCCACCCACTCACCAATTAGAATAGCTAAGATGAAAAACTCAAGTATCAGCAGATGCTGGTGTGGATGTGGAGAAAGAGAATCACTTTTCCATTGCTGGTGGGATTGCAAGCTGGTACAACCACTTTAGAAATCAATCTGGCTGTTCTTTTTTAGAAAATTGGAAATAGTTCTACCTAAAGACCCAGTTATACCACTCCTAGGCATATATCAAAAAGATGCTCCACCATATCACATGGAAACATAATCTATGTTCATAGCAGCCTTATTATAATACCCAGCTGGAAACAACCCAGATGTCCCTCAATGGTAGAATGGATACAGAAAATGTATCCATTTACACAATGGGATATTACTCAGCTATTAAAAAGGAGAACTTCCCCCTATTTTTCAGGCAAATGGATAGAACTAGAAAATATTCTGAGAGAGGTATGTGCATCTAGACCCAAGGGGACATACTTGGTATGTACTCACTGATGAGTGGGTATTAACCCAAAAGCTCAGAATACCCACAATAGAACTCACAGACCATATGAAACTTAACAAGAAGGAAGGCCAAAGTGTGGATGCTTCAATACCACTTGGAGAAACAAAATAATCACAGGAGGCAGAGGGAAGGGGGAAGGGGGCGTGGACCAGGTATTTGAAGAAACAGGAGAAAAGTCCAGAGATTCAGGAGAACGAATAGTAGTATGGAGCAGTGGGGGGTGGAGGGAGGGAGCCCCTAGACAGTCCCAGTGATGATGTTGGCTCCCAGGACCCATTGGGGATGACAGCCAAAATGTCCAACAGCAGGGAGATAGAACCTGAAGAGACCACCTCCAGTACATAGACATGGCCCCTAGTTGAGGTATGTCACCCACCCATCTCAAAAATCTTAACCCAGAATTGTTCCTGTCTAAAGGAAACAGACAAAAATGGGGCAGAGACTGAAAGGCCATCCAGAGACACCAAACCATGACATTGCAGGTGCCAAGTGTGTGCGCAGACAGGAGCCTGTAGTCACTTTCCGATCTTTAAAGAAAATAAACCCAGGTCTCCATTCTCAATTGGCACCCTCAGTTTCTCATAGAACTTACCACCTATATTGTTGATTATTGTCTATCTCATCTAGCTAGGAAATGCATAATCCAAGTACACTGGACATCTTATCTCCGAAATTGTAAATCCCTAGCACAGGCATATGGACAGTACTGAAGTACTCGCTGAATGAATAAAAGTGCATTAATAAAAGTGTATTCGCAGCGATGGGGATACAAGTGTGTGTGATGTGTTAGACTAAAGCATGCTCGGCAGCTGGGAAATATGCTATAGTTGGGGTCTTGGGTATTCTGTAAAGGCTGCTCTGACACTCTTTAAAGGTGGTGGGTGGGTCAGCTAGGCCAGTGGTTCTCAACCTTCCTAATGCCACCGCCCTTTAATACAGCTCATGTGGTGGTGACCCCACCACCACTACCATAGAATCATTTTGTTTCTAATTCATAGCTAATTTTGCTATTGCTGTGAATAGTAATTTAAATGTCTAATATATACCCCCCTCAAGGGGTCACGACCCACAGGCTGTAGGAGATGGTGCCTACATCATCATGGTGTGAGTGTACTTTTCAAACTGACATCATTTTGTCTGGGGCTTCTCCAGCTTCTTCCTTCCCAGTGACCATGACATGAGCAGCTCTGGGTGACTAGCACATGATTTCCACCGTGATGGTGCTCCCCACTGAGGGTCCAGAGCAACAAAGCCAACCTACTATGGCTGAAATCTATGAAATCAGGGCCCAAAAGAAACTCTCATAAGCTCAGTATGAGATACTGACCACACATATGACAAGAGTTTCAGCCCTTGACTCAAGACCAGAAACATGGAAGGAGATTCTTGGTTTAAAAGCTGAGTAACAACATTAAGAGAACTTGAGTGAAGGAAGGTTTGGTCTCCCAAGTAGCAAGCACAGTAAATAAAGTCTCTGGCCTTAGGATTATAGGTCGTTCGGAGAGGGGGGGAACTTACAGGATCAGTACTCAGGAATGAAGAGCCTTGTAGAGGGTATAATCTTGTAGAGGGTGTAGCTAAATGCTAAGAGCACTTGCTTGGTATGCATGGGTCTTCTCCACAAGGACGCTGAGCCTTGGAATCGGAATGTGTACTGGCTAGGCTGTCCAAGTTTCCTTAAAGAAGTACATTAAGGAAGTCCTCCAGGACGTAGTTTATTGCATGACATCTACATAAGCCATATAATCAGTTCAGAACCTGGACATTCTCCTCTCACCGGGCTTTCAACCCACACTACTCCTGAACTAGATCTCAAAGGGAGGCTAAACAATACCTTTCATTGTATTTTCCTCAGCACCTGACTTATCTTCACTAGGGTTCTCCTACATCCCTGTTCGTGTCCTAAAATGGCAATTCTGAAGCACCCGTGAGAAGCTGTGCCTCCATCTGCCGCCTTCAAGCGACTCTCTACGGTTCCTTAAATTAGTTATCACCCGAAGAACCGGGAGTTTTCTCTCCCAGAGACTGTCGCCAGGCCACAGTCGGACCTCCGTGGTCTCAGCAGAATGGCGGAAGCTTTGGGCTGACAGTTTCGGTGAGCACGTTCGGAATCCGACTCCTCCTACGTCCGGTCACCTTTTGATTAGGAGTGGGGGCCTAAGGCAAACAAACCTCTTGCCGCGCGTCTGAAAGAAAACCGATTTCTGACGCTACCTCCGGGACCTGCTAGCTTGCGACTCCCGGCCGCCTAGCAACCACCAACTTCCTCCTTCGCCGGGCCAGCTGGGAGATCCTCTTCCGGGGCACAGGTCGCCCTACTCCTCCCCCACCCCCACCTCCTCCAAGATGGCGAGCGGCGGCAGCGGCGGGGTGTCAGTCCCTGCGCTGTGGAGTGAGGTGAACCGTTACGGGCAGAACGGCGACTTCACGCGTGCCCTCAAGACCGTCAACAAGAGTAAGTGTCGGGGCGGACCGGGCTGCCGGGAGGACGCCGCCCGCGTCCTCGCGCGGCTCCTCCGCACGGCGCGGAGGGGATCGCTGCGTCCTCAGGCTCGGCCCCAAGCCCGGGGGCGGGTCGCTGCCCCACGGCCACCGGCGGCCCGAGCTCGGTCGCCTAGGGCCACGTGTACTTCCCTCAGTCCCCGCGAGACCCGACGCGAGGGGGAGGGGGGACTTAAAGAGACCACGGCGTCAGGAACCGCTTGCAAATTGTTCTTGGTGTCTGTCTTCTCCGCTGCCGGATTTTGCAAAGATGTCAGATCGACTTTTCTTCGGTATCTTGAGGGAAGTGATCCAGACAGTGTCATGGAGGAAACTTTTTGACTGGGGCTGGGCCAGGGGAAGGAACCTGTCTTGACACGTAGCATCATCCATGCTGTTGCAGACAAGGTGGAAGCGTTGCAGGTTCGAACGGGAAGAGGTGTGAATGTCAAATCTATTCATTTCCACGTACAAAGTACTCCCCGTAGTGTTTAGCCGGAGAGACAGACAGACAGACATGCAGACACCCTGAGTGTCCCAACATTTAAAATAACAGAAGGAAAGTTAGACCTGCGTTTTTAGCCCCCATAAGTTGTAATTTCTAATTTTAGTTGCCTTCAATATGAGATTCCATACGTTGTTATTCTTCACTATATGCCCATAATATGACATTGCTATATTCTGTACAGTAGATACACCTGTACGTTAGGTTTGGTAATGTAACTAGTAAACCATTCTGTTGTACAAAGCACTAGTTACATAAAGGCTATCACAGTAACATAACACTTTGCACCTTCGTGTTCCTGAGTTCCTATAAAAGTAGTGATGGTGGTGGCCACAGGTGCATTAAGGAAAATAGCTGCTAATTAGAATTGATGATTGCCAAATTTACCTGAATTAACATTAGCCCTTTAGTGGACCCACAACAAATATTTAGTATTGGTATAACGATCTGTAGCAATTCTTTAATCAGCCAAGACTGTCACTTCAGTCCTATCTATTAATTTCTAGAAATTCCTTCGACAACTTCTAAAGTGAGAATTGGATTTCTGTGGTTGACCAGGAGCGAGGGGAACCATTTGACACTGACATGCTGTAGGCACAGTACCTTGGTCGCCCGAGTTCTTTGTATCTCTCTTTGATCTCTTTATGGGAAAGGGAAATTTTGAATATTTCTTTGGAACATTCCAAAGATAAATCATGTCTGCATTGTGCTTTTTTGTTTGCTTTGCAGTGCTGAAAATGAGACTTAGGGCCTCACATATGTTAGGCAAGCTGTATTCCCATTTGTGTTTAGTGAAAGTGTACGAGAGGAATGGATTTAAAGATGGCTTTCCTAAAATCTGTTCTCAAGTATTGCAGATCAACAAGGATGATGTAACTGCCCTGCACTGTAAAGTTGTTTGCCTTATCCAGAATGGAAGTTTCAAAGAAGCCTTGAATGTCATCAATACTCACACCAAAGTGTTAGCCAAGTAAGTAGTTTTGAGTTGCTGTCACTGGAAATGCTTTGGGCAGCTCTGTCACCTCACCATTGCTCCTCCTGCTCTTACCTTTGACCAGCCTCCCTTTCCCTTGTCATTGGTCTTCCAGGAAGTTGAAAGGCAAAGTAGTAGTCTTGGTTCTGTTCTACTAGACTGTTGGAAGAATTTCAGAATTTTATTCTGTTTGCATTTTTCGTTACTCTGCTTGTTTTCTGTTTGCCTGAGGTTTTATTGTTTCGTCTTTGTATGTTTGTTTGTTCTGGATCTAATCCTTGCTGGCCCGGAACTCACCATGTAGCCCAAGCTGGTTTTGAACCATAGACTCCTACTTCAGCCTCCTGAATGAAGGGATGGGACACATTTCCAGAGCTGTCTTTCTTTTGAACTGCTAAGAATGGGATAAACCATAAGAGAATGCAGAACGTAAATGTGAAAAGAGTTACATATACACTTTATGATTGTAACCCAGCACGAAGGAGACTAAGACAGAATTTCCAGTTTGAAGCCATCTTGAGCTATATACTAAGACTCTTGTTTCCATAGGTGGGGTAGGGGAGCTGGTAATGGTTCATGGAGGGAGAATCTAGGGAGAAAGCAATCACGCATGTCAGCTAGACATGTGTAAGTTTACAGCACATAAACATCCACATCGACAGAGGACTTTACGGCGAGCTTGGCCTAACCCCTGGCCGCCCTCCATTCATTGTTCAGGCCAAGACCTTTGAGTTGTTTTCAATTATTGATGGCTTTTTAAAAAAATCTTCATTTATCATTTCACAAAACATGAACTTCTGAATTGTTACTTTTTTACATTTGCTTTGATAAGTTTTTTTTTTTTTTCTGGGTAGGGGATTATGGTCGAAACTTCAAAATCAATTTTAAATATCACATTAATGCAGATGAGTTTTAAATCTGGAGATTTAAATAATTGCTTGCTTGGTTGAATCTTTTCTAGTTATTTATAGATACCATATTTTATTTCTAATTATTTTTTCTTAATCATTTTCTTCATGAACGTTAACCAGTACTGTATACTTATTTAGTAGATTTAAGAGACTGTCTTCCTGTGGCAGCATCTCATGTCCCCATGCTAGCCTCAAACGCCTCGGTAGCTGAGTAAGAGCTCAGCTTTCTGATCTTGCCCTGTACATCCCACGTGCTCAGACTACAGACCTGTACCACCGTCCGGTTGTAGGTCGCTAGGCATAGAACCCAGGGCTTCTATGTGCTGCAAGCTGAGTTACTCCCCAGTCTCAAGATGCGGCCCATTTAAGTGTTCAGATTGTCCTTGTAACTGAGGGAATCTTTTATTGAGCTCTTCCATGATTGCCTTCTTTAATATTTGTTTCAAAATGCCAGTAGTTTTGTCAGAATTCATAAAAACGAAGAGGAGATGAGGACATGGATGTAGCACACTGTGCCGCTTGAAGGGGTGTGACTGGGGGGGCAAGTCACAAAGGTGGTTGTGACAGTTCCGTAGGTTAACATATGTCTTGACAGTTTTGGTTTCTTTAAACACACACACACACACACACACACACACACACACACACAGGTGGAGAGAAGTGGCGCTGCTGCAGGCTGACCAGAGCAGCTGACTGTATTTGTCGGGTGCTGTGCCAGAGGCATGGTTTTTGCTAGCCTCAGATAATTCCTCAGATTGTATGATGTTTGGCATTTTGGGAACTCTTCAGAGGGTATATAAATGCTAGAGCCCTGTCTGGGGGGTAGGGCGTGGGAAGTTGTTAGTCTTTCAGGGAGGGTTGTGGTTTGTTAGTAGTCATGTTCAAAGAAGAAACCAAAAGAAAGAAATTAGACTCAAATCCACCCCCATCCTTCTTTCTCACCTGTCTAGTAATAGGGGGTGAAACAGGTGGGTAGGATAAAGGGTGGGAAAAAGAAGAACCCACAAAGTAGCAAAGAAGAAACAGGAAGAAATTACATCCAGGGATCTCTCTCCCTCTCCCTCCCTTTCCCCTCCTTCCCTCTCTCCCGCCCTCCTCTCTTCCTTTCTCTCCTGTCTAAGTGATTGGAGCTGGAACGGCTAGGGGTGGGGAAGAAGAGCCCATGAAGAAGCAAAAACAAGCTACTCAGGTATCAAGTGCTCTGGGCAATCTGGCATATATAGAGTGTTCTCCATTGTTAGAGAATAATCAGATCTGGTTTTGTTTTTGGTTTTTTTCTTCAGTAACTCTCTGTCCTTTGAGAAGGCATATTGCGAGTACAGGTTGAACAGGATTGAGAATGCCTTGAAGACAATAGAAAGTGCCAACCAGCAGACAGACAAACTGAAGGAGCTTTATGGACAAGTGGTAATTACTGCTTTAAATACCTGTTGGCAATCACCTCAAATAAACATTGCTCTACCCCGAACTTGGAGCAGGGATGAGGAAATCTTGATACTCCACAAAATTAGCCACCAAACTAGTTCTTGAAGTTTGGAGATGTTCTCTGTTGCTCTTCGCTGGAAGAGCTATACATAGAGTATTCTGTAAGCTATAACTTCCTCGGGGATTGTATAACATTTGAACTACTGATGAGAAAGGGGAAGGCCAGTGAGCTATGTATGTAGTTTGAGATAATATTTCCAATATTAAACTGATATTCTATGTTTAAAATAGGGCAATTATGAAAGATAGGGATTTGGGAGACTTTTTCTGTACTATATATATTTTATTCGTAAAATCATCTTGGAAATAGACTTGAAATTTATTAAAATTAGATTATTTATTTTATATATGTCTGGGTATTTTGCTTGCATATATAGTATTTATATCACATGCTTGCTTATTGCTTATGGAGGTTGACAGACAGAATCAGATGCCTAGAACTGAGGTAACAGATGGTTGTGGGCCACCATGTAGGTGTTAGGAATTGAACCCAGGTCTTTTGCAGGAACAAACAAGTACTCTTAACCACAGAGCTACTCTCTCCAGCCTTTCAGAATTTGAGACAAAATTAAGTCTGATCTGAAAGTGCTATTAATGATGAGAGGACAGAGGGCATCTGGGTAGCTCCAGGGTGAATCCAGGAGACCAGTCTCGGTCGTACATAGGGAACTAACTGATCTGGAGTAGCAGCTGCTACTGTCTTTTTTTTTTTTTTTTTTTTTTTTGGTTTTTTTTGGTTTTTTTTGGTTTTTCGAGACAGGGTTTCTCTGTCTAGCCCTGGCTGTCCTGGAACTCACTCTGTAGACCAGACTAGCCTCGAACTCAGAAATCCACCTGCCTCTGCCTCCCAAGTGCTGGGATTACAGGCATGTGCCACCACGCCCGGCTGCTATTGTCCTTTTTCTTATTTTGTTTTGAGAAATGGTCTGTTTTACTGTATAGCTCTGGCTGGCCTGGAATTTGCTGTGTAGACTAGGCTGGCATTGAACTCACAAAGATGTGCCTGCCACTCTCTCTTGGGTGCTGGGTTTAAAGGCATGTGTCACCACGCCCAGCCCTGTTACTGTCCTTTAAGATCAATCTGACTTTGTTGTATGTACTTAGTACTGTCATTATTATGTGCAATATCTGATTGCTGAGAAACAAAAAGTGAACTTCTAGGGAATTTTAAGTCTTTGGTTAGAGGTTTTTTGTTTTTTTTTTTTTTCTGTTTACTTGCACTTAGTAATTTTGTATGCTTTTTCTTTTTCATTGCAATTCAGGTAATAGCATAGACTTTTATACAAAAATTTCCTTTCACAAACTTTAGGCATTTAGCTAAGATAAACAGCTTTCAAATATGTACTATAATATAGATTCTTCTCAAGTAACTTTTTTTCTAATTATTAGCACACAAAACTAGTTAAAAATATATAAAGATAAAAGCTTGGCTTGCTCATATTATTTTTAACATTCTCTTCTTAGTGGGTCCAGAAAACATTAGTGTGGTCTGAAGACAAGACTGTTAGTCACCTCTGACCTCTTGCTTTGATCCTCAGCTGTACCGCCTGGAACGCTACGATGAGTGCTTGGCTGTGTACAGAGATCTTGTCCGGAACTCCCAGGACGACTACGATGAGGAGAGGAAAACAAACCTGTCAGCGGTCGTTGCGGCTCAAAGCAACTGGGAAAAAGTGGTTCCGGTGAGTAGACTTCTGACCCACGCAGCCGTGAACAAATGCTCACACTGTCTGACGGGCGTTTCTCTCTGTGGCAGGAGAACTTGGGTCTCCAAGAAGGTACACATGAACTCTGTTACAACGCTGCGTGTGCACTGATAGGGCAAGGCCGGCTGACCCAGGCAATGAAAATCCTACAGAAGGCCGAAGGTTGGGAGTGTTTAATGCTTTCTATAAACACAGTGTGGGATGTGTAAGTTTAGACAGTCCTAACATTGCATTTGATATTTGTAAAATTATTTGATGAAAGTTACTGGAGCAGTGAGAATTTTGAGTTTATCTAGCCTGTTTCGCATTGGCCCTATCTCTATTTCTATTTAAGAATTAAAGAAGTTTATAAAATTTAATTTTAAAGAGTTTAAAGATTAGGTCTTTGAGTAGGCTATATGAATACTAAATGTAAAATAACTGGCACTATTTTACTGTGACAAACAGTATGTAAAAAAAAAAATCATTTCTGGACCAGTGAAATGGCTCATCGAGCAAGGACACTTGCCACTAAACCTGACGGGTCGTCCTCCTGCTTCCACATGACATAGCATGATTACATGCACATGTACATGGAATAAAAGCCATCAATTTAAAGAAAAATCATTCCATACATATTAGTTGTTGTTATTCTATTTTTTCCACCTAAGTAATTACTCTTGTGTACATGTGTATATACAAGCTGAATATTTATAGTACCACTCAAGGACATTTTAGCCCATTTAATATGTTTCTACATGCATTTCGTGCTTTAAAGTCTTTGATTTTAAAAACAGGGTGCTAGGGGTATAGTTAGCCCCTCACTAGATCTACAGGGGCCATTTCAGGATAGCCAGGGTCTTCTGGAGAAATCATTTCTCCAAAACCAGAAAATCAGTGAAGGGGTATTTCGGAGAATAAGAGACTGGGGGTTTAAACTCCAGCATCAAAATAGAAAACAGGAAAGAAGGAGGAGATGATGAAAGGGGAAAAGAAGGCTTGGATGGTGTGGAGCAGATTTTAAAATTTGGCTTGCACCCAGCTCCCGCTCCAGTTCCCGGGGATCTGATACCTTCTTCTGCCTCCGTGGCACCAGGCATACACTTGGTGCACTGTCTTAGCCAAGAACTCCATTTCTAGAATTTTAAATAAATACTTAGGTTTGATTCACATATATACTTGCATCAAGATCAACTGAAGGGGGTGGTAACGGCACACACCTTTAATCCCAGCATTTGGGAGGCAGGGGCAGGCAGATCTCAGCGAGTTCAAGGACAGCCAGGTCTACAGAGAGTTTTGGGACATCTAGGGTCTCCTGGAGAAATCCTGTCTTGAAAAACAAACAGATCAATTGCGGGTATATTTAGGAGAACAGAAACTTATAAATAGCACAAGTTTCTGCCTTGTTAATCACTGGTTGTGGGAGGGGGGGAGCAGTGGTCAGTCGTGCTCGCCCTGAATGAACTCACTCCCAGCGCCGGCCTCACATAAAGAGCTGTGCTGGGCCTTAACTTAGCCATTAAGAGCATTGGCTGCTCTTCCAGCCATCCCAGGTTTGGTTCCTAGCATCCACGAGGTAGCTTACAACCATATGTAACTCCAGGCAAACACACGTCTAAAATGAAAAATTTAAAACAAAATCTAGGCCCAAGGACAAATGTCAGTTTGTTGACTATTTGAAATCTGCCCAGGAACTAGTTTCTGCTTTCTGGAACTTTGAAAAGAATAGGAAATGCCCAATGATGCTAATTTTAAAACTGTTTTCCTCCTATAGATCTTTGTCGCCGTTCATTTTCAGAAGATTCAGTAAGTATTCAAAAAAACAAGTTTAATGCTTTTGACTAATACTAGTTTAGGAGGTTTCATGTATTTGGTTCATATGTAATCACTAATTTTCTTTAAGAACTTGCCTTCAGCAAATCTCTCTGCGTTCTATATAATTTGCATCAAGATCAACATCTTTCTCCACTTGTGATTTTTTTATATTTAATAAAATGAAGGGCACTTGTAATCCCAGCCCTCCAGAGGTGGAGACAGGTAATCCCAGAGGCCTATGGCCTACCTTGATCAGCATGTTCCAAGCAAGTGAGACTTCATCTTAAATAAGAAAGTAGATGGGGATGGAAAGACAGCTCAAAGGTTAAGGAGCACTTGCCGTTCTCCAGAGGACCCAAGAACAGTTCCCAGCTCCAGGGGCAGATGGCTTGCAACCACCAGTAATTCTAGTTCCTGGAGATCTGACATCCTCTTCTGGCCTTTGCAAGCACAACAGAAACATAGTGTGTACTCCACAGACACATAAATAAAAATAAAGCATTTTAAAATAAAGCATTTTAAAAGTAAAAGTAGACAACCCCCAAGAAACAGCATTAAGTTTGACTTGTGGCTCCACATGCACACACGTGCATGAATACAGATACACAGAAAGACTGCAGCTTCCTGACTCAGTGCTCACTAGCATGCACACCAGCCAACCTTCCCGAAAGGATGGAGGATAATCAATCCTTCAGTGTGTGAGGTACCTTAGCTCCATCTGGAGCATCAGGTCAGAAGGCTACCTACCTCAGGTTTATGTTGTTGTTGTTGTTTGTTTGTTTTAGGTGTTGGGATTGAACCTAGGGCTCTCAGGTATGCTAGGCAGCACTGTGCCGCTGAGCTAGCCCTCCCCGCCCCTTTGAGACGGGGGTCTCACCAATCTCCTGTGCTGGACTTGAACTTGCTCTGTAGCCCAGGCGGCGTTTGACCTTTGTTTCCCTGCTTCATTATCCCTGTGGTTGGGATTACAGGTCCATGACTATAGCCCAGCTGCTCCTTGCTTTACGTGTAGTCCAGGCAGTGAACTTAGGAGAAGCGCTGGTGCTCTTTTTATTTCTTTTAAAGATTTATGTATATGCACACTCCATTTCCATGTACTCCAACACACCAGAAGAGGGCGGGCATCAGATCCCACCTTAGACGGCTGTGAAGGGCCGGGTGTTGCTGGGAACTGAACTCTGGATGAGCAGACAGTACTCAACCATTGAGACATCTCTCCAGCCCTTAAGATTTATTTTACTTTTAATTATGTTAATGTGTATGTCTTTGTGTGTGAGAGAAAATGTCCAGCGAGTCCAGAAAAGGGCTTTAGACTCCCTGGGAGTACAGTTAACACGCAGTCGGGAGCTGCCAGATGAGGCCTGGAACTGAACTCAGGCCCTACAAGAATGGCATTTGCTCTCAGCACTGAGCCACCTCTCCTCAGAAGCTTTTTTTTTTTTTTTTGGTTTTTCGAGACAGGGTTTTTCTGTGTAGTACTGGCTGTCCTGTCCTGGAACTCACTCTGTAGACCAGGCTGGCCTCGAACTCAGAAATCCGCCTGCCTCTGCCTCCCAAGTGCTAGAACTACAGGTGTGCGCTACCACGCCCGGCTAGAAGCATTTTTTAAAAATATGCTTTGTAAGAAAGCTTTTTAGGAATTTGGAGAGAAATTATCAAAACCACATGTTACTGACTACTACGTTGTATGTAACATACTTGTTCAAGATCTCCTTCCCATTGTCCCAAAAACAGTTCTCACAGTGGCAGCTCTCAGCTGAGTCTCAGGCTTAGGAAGGATCGTACACTTTCCAATGTCTGAATCACTTGGTAAAAACATCTGTCTTTTATTTTCTACTTAGGATGGGACTGAGGAGGACCCACAGGCAGAACTGGCCATCATTCATGGTCAGATGGCTTACATCCTGCAGCTTCAGGGCCGGATAGAGGAGGCTTTACAGCTTTACAATCAGATAATAAAACTGAAGTGAGTTGTTAAAATGAAGCATCCTTTTGGGGATGAGGCTTTTATTGGCTGTTGTTTAAAGTGGTTTTGGTATTAACAATTGCTTGTTCACAGGCCAACAGATGTGGCACTTCTTGCTGTAATCGCAAATAACATCATTACCATTAATAAGGTATGAACTCTCTGGAATTTCTACATAGTGGTTTATGCTGAGAACATAATTATCACAGCTTTATTCTAGGCTGTGTTTTTTTTTTTTTTTTTCATGACAAAAAGAATCTCAGGTGTAACAAAATCATAGTGGAGAGTATTTTTAATTCATAATATTGGTGTTTATTCAAGTAGTAAATCTTTGTAGTTGTAGGCCTTGGGTTTTATAAAGTTTTACCTTTCTAGTGTAGAATCTCTGTGTAAGTACATGGGTGCTTTACATTTCTTTTCTGGGTCTGAATTTTTTGGAGTGTTGGGGAGGGACAAGGTATAGGTAGGTGCTATGCTTTGTCCTACCACCTACCCTCTATCAAGATTACAGGGGTGGCTGTAGGTGCTTGTAACTTAGAGTGCTCTGCTAATCAAATTGCTACGGTACTAATTACCAAGTGCAACATTCTTTAGATGGAAAAAACAGTTCAAGTTGAGATTTTAAATCAAGTTAGTAAAAATAAGAGAAGCAACTAATGTTTGGTTTATCATGCTATGCCAGGCAATTTTTTCCTTTTTAAGGATTTCATTTTAATTACATGTATGTGTGTGTCCATGTATGTAAGTGCAGATGCCCAGGGAGTCCAGAATTGTCTGATCCCCCTGGAGCTGGAGTTAGAGATGGTTGTCAGCTACCCGATGTAGATACTGTGGATTTGAACCCAGTTCTTCTGATTAAGCAGTGCATTCACTTAACTGAGCCATCTTCCCTGTCCGAATGTGGGCTTTTGAAATACTCAGTTTGCTTTTGGGTAGTAACTCCTTATGTCCAGTGCAAAGGAAACTGAAAGAAGCCATTTGTATGAGGTCATGGCCAGGAAGAGTTAGAACATGGACTGGGATCCCATTTTCTGGTAGCAAAGGCTGTCCCTGGTACTTACTGTGCCTCTGTACTGTGAGAGCGGTCTCCAGATGGGGGGCAGTGATGGGCTAAGCATTGATGCTAGCATTTGAGTTTAGCAGAAGTACTTGAGTTTGAAATGTTTGTCAGGATGAGTGCTTTTTATCAGATATACAACATAAAATATTAAATATACATCTCTACCTAAATGTAATTTATACATTGAACTTTATTCAACTAGGCTGTTTGTTTGTTTGTTTGTTTGTTTGTTTGTTTGTTTGTTTGTTTTTGGAGACAGGGTCTCTTTTTGGTTATCCTGAAACTTTGTGTAGACTAGGCTGGCCTAAAACTGAATGCTAGGATTAAAAACATATGCCACCATGCCTGGCTCCACATTATTATTTTTTCCTTTATGTTTAAAATACTTCATGTAATAGGTAATACTTAAGAAAGAAGTTTAACATTTCATCCTGAAAAGCCAGGCTTAGTAGTACATACCTATAATCCCAGAACTCAGAAAGCCGAGCCCAGAGTATACAGTGCGACCCTGCCTTAGAGGTGGGTGGTGGACTACCCACTCTCTCTGAGGGTGAGATAATTATGTATGTTAAGTCACTTGTCTTCTTTGTAATTCCTAATTACTATGTTTGGCAAAAGGTCTTTGAATTGGTAAATTTATGCCAAATCTTGAAGATTTCAAAGAAAAGCAACAACATTTTTACATATGAAGAAAAATTTATGATTTGGGAGTAAGGGATAGGTACCAAAAGAAATTTAAGATTACACTAAATGATATTAACATATGGAAGACCCTGAAAATGCAATTTTTTTCAAAAAGTATCATGACAAAGTTTGAGAAAAATCTCACATAATGTGCATAAAGAATTGACTTATAACACGTAAGTAATAGATGAGCACCAGCTAGGAAGGCCTATGTTTGTCAGGATCCTGTTCTGCCAACCCAGGCTGCCCATGAGCTCCAGGATTCAAGGGTTCCTCTGACAGCCTGTCTGTCAGGGACTGCAGAAGCACACTACTGCTTCCGGCTTCAAATTGGTTTGAAATATGGAAGGCTTTTTAAAGTAGGATTTATTTTTACTTTAGTCTGTAAGTCAGTAAAGGACTTGGTTCAGAAGCATGGGTATTGGGGGGAGTAGCTCACCTGTAGTCTCAGACCTGAGAGGGAGGTAGAAGCAGGGGGATTATGGACTCTAGGTCACCTTAACTAGCCAAAACCATGTAAGACTGTCTCAAAAAAATAAAAACAAGAACATGCTTGCAAGTAAAGTATTTGCCTTCCAAATGCTTTACGTCTTAGTTGTCTTGCTTTCTTTTCTTTTCTTTTCTTTTCTTTTCTTTTCTTTCTTTTCTTTTCTTTCTTTTCTTTTTTTTTTTTTTCTTTTCTTTTTTTTTTTTGGTTTTTGAGACAGGGTTTCTCTGTGTATCCCTGGCTGTCCTGGAACTCACTTTGTAGACCAAGCTGGCCTCGAACTCAGAAATCCGCCTGCCTCTGCCTCCCAAGTGCTGGGATTACAGGCGTGCGCCGCCGCCACCACCACCACCGCCACCGCCGCCCTGCAGTTGTCTTGCTTTCTTAATGCATGCGTGCTACGAGATGATTTTGGTTTCCCTCCCCAGCCCGTCCTGCCGGAGGTTGAACTCAGAGCCTTCAGCAGTGCAGTGCACACTGGTTGCCCGGCAGAAAGTTTCTGGAGTTGACTCTTCCTGTTTCTGTCTAGTTGAGAAGAGAGATGTTAGGACAAGGAAGCAGTGACTGTGTTACTGTGCTGTGCTGTCTGCTAAGTGGCTTCCATGGGGTATCTGCTGCAGAAGTAGTACCGAGGTTTACTTAGCCACAATTTGAGCAAGATGGTTAACCTTCTTCACTGTGCATCTAAACTCTAAATGGCATGGTTTGTAGAAGCTGCAGGTACATTCTTTGTAGTCTTAAGTGACTTTGCGGTGTCCTGATTTAGTCCTCAAAAAGCACCAAACAGACATGCCGGCTCATGCCTGTACCCTCAGCACTTCCGCACCTGGGCTGTAGAGTGGGACCTGTCTGCAAACCAAAAACTAAACACAAAAGATCAACAATGGGAAGAGAAAACAAAAATCTTGGTCTTCCATCTAAAGACTTTGATGGCAGCCTTTTCATAGCTCTAACTAGACTGGGGAAAATGTGTGTCCTAGTAGCTTTGAATTGCAGTGATTTTGTTTGGGTGCACCAAGACCCAAGGCAAATGTGGATACGTCTTGTAACTTTAGGCACCCCAACAAGTAGGCGTCTCTTGCTATGTACACGTGAAATAAGTAAGTGGAAAGGAGAGTCTCTTTGGAGAGTCACAAAAGTGTACAGAGAAGTTTTTGTTAATGGTGGGTGGACTTTTTCTTTGTCAGGACCAAAATGTCTTTGACTCCAAGAAGAAAGTGAAATTAACCAACGCAGAAGGTGTGGAGTTCAAGCTCTCAAAGAGACAGCTGCAGGCCATCGAGTTCAACAAGGCTCTGCTCGCCATGTACACAAACCAGGTGGGCCTCTGTCCCCGCTGCCCCTGAACTACTAGGCACGTGAGGCACGATGGGTGCTTATATGACCTCTTTGTGTTCTGACTTCTTTCCTTCTTTAGTATTAGTAATTTTGTTAAGTAATTCTCCCATTTCTCTAAGCATATGGCATTAGTAAGAGTGTTAACAGCTCTAAGAGAGGACACTTTCTCCTCTTACATTCCTTTTAGTTTAACTGCTGTGATTGACCTCAGCCTTGTTCATACTGTTGAGCCCTTTCCTTACTTTCCTTACTAGTCTTCCCGAATTAAAATGGAGTCATTAAAAACACCATTCAGAGCTAAGATCCGACTTTTATTTTACTTGCTCTATCACGTTATAGCTGTTAAGTTATAGGTTCAGTTCTTTTTTTTTTTTTTTACTTTATGTGTTTTGTTTGCATATACATCTGGGCACCACATGTGTGCTTCCTGTTAGAGTCCCTAGAATCCAGGTCCTCTGGAAGAGCAGCCAGTGCTCTTAGCTGTTGAGTCATCTCTCCAGCTCCACAGGATTCAATTGTTTTTCTATATCCTAGTTAGGTTCTGAATTCATACTATAGAGCACAAGATTTTAGTCCACAAATGAGAAGCAGTAATATTATTATTTAGAGCTGAGTCAAGGTTTCTTGATGTTTGATTTCAGCAAGCAGTATATTTCTGTGGCTTTTCTCTTTGTTGTATTGCTTTAAGGAAGAAATTCTAAACTTCATTTACCTGAGATTTAGGTATTCAGATGATCATTAGAGCTTGCCTTTGGCTTACTGCTTTTAGAACTCTCTTAAGTTCAGTAAATTCACTATATTATAAATCTATAAATATAAATAATAAAATGAGATGGATGCTATAAACTTATTTGGTTAACCCTGCATTTTTTTTTCACCTACTGTTCTATAAGCTGATTACTCCATCCTCTTATTTTGGATTATTTAATATTTACTTTTATTAATACACTTATTAATAAAGACGGGCCATCTTTTAGGCAGAACAGTGCCGGAAAATAGCTGCCAGCTTGCAGTCCCAGAGTCCTGAGCATCTCCTGCCTGTGCTCATCCAGGCCGCCCAGCTCTGTCGTGAAAAGCAGCATACAAAAGCAATAGAGCTGCTACAGGTAAGGACATCCAACTTAATGCTTGATGAGGTGTCAGGTAGTGAAGCTGTTTCACTGCTGGTGCGTTATGTTACAACAACCCACAAACTAGTAGGTAATGTACCACTAAGTTCCAGTGTCACATTAGTCAGACTTTTAAGTTAGAAGTTTTTTATATGTTGTATTATGTTAACTTCTGTGAACCCTGAAGAATACTTTTTCATTTGGAGATCCATTCAGCATGAATTAGGGGATCAAGCTTTAGGCTTGCAATACCAAGCTATGTTTCAGTGATCTATTAATCCCTCAGTGGGTCCTAGTGCACATCATCAGTCGGGGAGCTACTGACTTGGTTTGGAGGATCCCAAACCAGTTCTCTTATTCCATTATGTGTTCCATGAGCTTAGATGGTAAGGAAAATGGACAGGACAAAAATAGGATCACCCTGAGGGAAAGCTGCCCAGCAGAGACCCTGGAGAGAAGGTAGTTCAGTGTCTCTTTAAATCAAGCGAGTCTGGAGCATCTCCAGTATTTCCCTATTAGTACTTTCGGGGAACTTGATATCATACCTACGTGTAGACCTGCTCTAAAGCACTGGTGTTGAATAAAGTGTCTCCCGGGGTGGCACACGCCTTTAATCCCAACACTGACAAATTACAAGGAGCAGGGCTGCACAGAGAAACCTTGTCTTGTGGGTTGGGGGGTCAGAGATTTTGATCTGAAAACAGAAGTTTAATACTTTGAGCTGAGCTTTAAAATCTTATACAGCTGAGATAAATACTTGTAATGTCTTACAGTTCTATAAATTAAATCTAAGTGTTTTTAACTCACAACTAAAAAATATTTCAGGAATTTTCTGACCAACACCCAGAAAATGCAGCTGAAATCAAGCTTACGATGGCACAATTGAAAATTTCCCAAGGTATCAATGTTTGACTTTAAGTTCTTATTCAGTGGTAAAGGTTAACTGTTGTTTCAAGCACACTAGACTGTGATCTTCAGCAGATTGAGTTGGTCCTGTGTTAGACTGATTCTTGAGCCTTGAGGTCCGTAGGAGAATGAGATTCATGTGCAAAGCACCCTTTCTTAGGCTGTCTCCTGGAGATGCCTGGCTCTGAGACTTACAGTGAGAAAGGAGGTCCTTTGGCTTGTACTGCAGTATGGCTTGAGTTGTTCCTTTTTCCTGTGTTTTATACTTTGCTATGTGCAGAAGTTATGAGATCTGAGACATTTGATAGGCAACAGAAAACTACATTTTTTTTTTTTAAAATTAAGCTCGGTTATCTAGAATTGAGTTGTCTAGTGTACTAGCTGCTATCTTCCTGTTTCTATTGAAATTTTAAACTGACCAAAATTAAATGAAATTTACACCCTGCTCTCTGAAGGTGGAGGCAGGAGGATTGTGAGTTCAAAGCTAATCAGGGCTACTTTGTTCCCTGTCTCAGAAACAGTTTTCAGTTTCAGTTTCTCTGCTGTAGTGGATACACGCAGTCAGTGTACCTGTAGCAGCACAGATGGACGGAACTTGGAGTGACAGAGATAGATATCAGATGGTTCAGGTTCTCAGGCGGTAGTAGCAGGTGGGCCAGAAACTCAGCTAGCCACAGTGGCTGGGACAGAAGTGTCATGAGAACAGTTGGCATTTAGGAAAACCTAAAAATGAAAAGGGAGGGAGGCGTTATACTCTAGTCTATAGTAGCAGGTTTCAGGGGCTCCCACCTCCTTCAGGTTGCCATCTGAAAAGGAAGAACTGTCACTCAACAGCCTGGAGTTACAAGACCAGCTCTGCCATTAGTGACTCTGTGAGCTTTAGGAAAACATGGTTTCAGGCTCGAAGACAGTGCAAGGCCAGAGAGCTCATGCTGTGCTACATGAGGAGCAGAGTTTGAATCCCTGACACTCACATAAAACACTGCCGTGGCAATACGTGCCAGAAACTCCGCCCTTAGAGAAGGCAGGGCTAGGGGGTTGCTGACCGTGCTGCTTAGCCAAAGCAGCAAGCTCTGACTCCACAGTACGGAGGGGCTCAGAGGCGGACACCCCACTTCTCCGTGCTCACGTACAGTCACCGACATACTCAGCACGTGTACCACACTCACAGCACAAAAACAGAAGAAAAAAAAAATTTTTTTTTTGCGGGTCAGTCTCTTAAGAAATGAGCAGTGGGTACACTATCCAATGTTCCCTGAGCTTATGTAGTAAAAGATACTGCAAAAATATAACTGATGATCTCTTTCCCAAGGAAAAGTGATAGGATGGAAGTTTTCTTGTATTTTTCCACAATCTGCTGTAATCACCAGTGGTGCTGATTGTCTTCTCCATAGGTAATATTTCCAAAGCGTGTCTAATACTGAGAAGCATAGAGGAGTTACAGCACAAGCCAGGCATGGTGAGTGTGCGTTTGCGCGTCTGCCCTCGCCTGCCTTCTCTTGACTTGTCTATTTCCTGATGTGAGGTAAGGTAGGATAACAGCTTCTGTGCTCTGGGAGTCAAATGAGTTACATCTCATTTAGGCCCCACATTACCCATAAAAGGAGCCTCAATCACAGTTCTGACTATGGGACTCTTTTTTTCTAGATTATGTCATGTCATTGTTATTATTTGGGGGTTTTGACGTTTTTCTTCAACTTAAAAGTACTGGTCAATAAATTTAGTTCTTTATTCAAATATTGCAGGTTTAAGCAGGCTATGATGGTATATGCCTTTAGTCCCAGCACTCAGGAGGTAGTGGCAGGAGAATCTCCTGGAGTTTAAGTCTAGCCAGAACTACAGAGAGAAACCCTGTCTCCAAGAGCCAGGTTTACATAGCTCAACACTTTGCAGGTTCATATAGCAGTGAAAGTGTTTTTCCAGCACTCACGGATTCGATGTTAAAAGAGCAAGAGCTGCCTTCTTCATGTCTCTTCCTCTAGCACAGCTGTGCACAGCTGGACACGGAGGCCATCTCCATGGTGTTCTCTTCATTCATGGTTTAAGGCTTGTGTTGGCATTGCTGGTTTTTTTTTTTTTTTTTTTTTTTTTAGAATTGTACCATCATGCTGGGCGGTGGTGGCGCACGCCTTTAATCCCAGTACTTGGGAGGCAGAGGCAGGTGGATTTCTGAGTTCGAGGCCAGCCTGGTCTACAAAGTGAGTTCCAGGACAGCCAGGGCTACACAGAGAAACCCTGTCTCGTGAAAAAACAAACAAAACAAAACAAAACAAACAAACAAACAAAAAAAGAATTGTACCATCATAAGACTGAAAAATATGGCCTTTTTTTGCTATTTAAAGAATTTATCCTCCAGGCAGTGGTGACACACACCTTTAGTCTCAGCACTCGGGAGGCAGAGGCAGGAGGATTTCTGAGTTCGAGGCGAGCCTGGTCTAGAGAGTGAGTTCCAGGACAGCCAGGGCTACAGAAAGAAACCCTGTCTCGAAAAACAAAACAAAAAAGTAAAATAAAATAAAATGAAAATAAAAGAAGAAGAAAAGAAAGAAAAAAATTATGTCTTTTATCTGTACTGTATTGCCATAGAGACTGTGTGAGTACTCCTCTATTCTTAATAACAGAATCTGATATTGGTTATTTGACCCAATCAGTTTTTTGTTGCTATGATAAAATACTGATCACAACCACTTTGGGAAGGCAAGAGTTCGTTTGGCTTACAGGTTACAGTAAACCAGTAAATTATTGACCAAAACCTGGGGTCAGAACGGAAACGGGCTGTGGGGCACCATGTAGCGGCTTGCCCAGGCTCACAGTCCGCTCCACTTTCTTCATATCGTCCTGGACCACTTGCCCAGTGATAGCACCACTCACAGTGGGCTAGGTCTGCCCACATCAGTCAGCAGCTAAGCAAATGCCACACGGACAAGCCAGTCTGACAGGAGCAAGTCCTCAGCTGAGCTTCCTGCTTCCTGGTGTGTCAAGCTAACATCCAAGATAGCCATCACGTGTGTTGTGTGTCTGACCACGGTGGCCAGACTGCATCAGTTGTACCATGGTTTCTTAAAAATGCAACCTTTTAGCAGGGCAGTCGTGGTGCACGCCTTTAATCCCAGCACTTGGGAGGCAGAAGCAGGCAGATTTCTGAGTTTGAGGCCAGCCTGGACTACAAAGTGAGTTCCAGGACAGCCAGGGCTACACAGAGAAACCCTGTCTTGGGGGGAAAAAAAAAAAGCAGCCTTTTTCTATTTCTTGTCCTTTCGCTGCCCCACAAATTCACCGGGTAAGCTTTTGCAGCTTAGACGGCAGGTCTCCATGTCACCACAGCTCAGCAGTGCTGTGGCCAGCTCCCCTTCAGACTCTCGGCCGTCCTGTCCGGCAGTAGTTTGAATAAATGTACCAAATGCTTATTTTTCACGTCCACTCTTACCAGACTGACGCCGCTTTAGAAAACGGTCTGTGTTATAGAGAAAGGCATTCTTATTTGGAAAAGACTATTTTTCTAAGTATTTCTAGAAATTATGTTCTCTAAAAGGAATAACGTTTATGGGGAATTAAGATCCCCTCCATCTGTATTCATTCTTTGGTGGGTTTTTTTTTTGTTGTTTTTTTTTTTTTTTTTTTTTTTGTTTTTTTTTTTTTTGGTTTTTCGAGACAGGGTTTCTCTGTGTAGTCCTGGCTGTCCTGGAACTCACTCTGTAAACCAGGCTGGCCTCGAACTCAGAAATCCGCCTGCCTCTGCCTACAAAGTGCTGGGATTACAGGTGTGTGCCACCACTGCCAGCTGGTATTTTTAATTTTTAAAAACTGTTCTGAGGGTGCTAGAGAGATGGAAAAGCAGTCAGGTCCTGAGTCCAATTCCCAGCAACCACATGATGGCTCACAGCCATCTGCAGTTGGATCTGATGCCCTCTTCTGGTGTGTCTGAAGACAGCTACAGGATACTCATAAATATTAAAAAAGATACTTTTTTATGAGTACACAGTGTACTCATAAATAAAATAAGTAAAAAAGTATTTTTTATATATATATGTGTGTGTGTGTGTGTATATATATATATACACACACACATATATATATATGTATACATATATATATATATATATATATATATATATATATAGACTATGTTCTTAGAGTGAAGGAAGACTCTTGATCACTGATTTTGTTCGTGTGACCTTCGCTGCGTAGGTGTCCGCATTGGTGACCATGTACAGCCACGAGGAGGATATTGACAGTGCCATTGAAGTCTTCACACGGGCTATCCAGTGGTATCAGAGCCATCAGGTAAAGGACTGGAGCACAGTGTCATGAGGGCATATTCCTATCAGTAATAAAACGGTCTACTGAGCCAGACATTTCAGAGAAATGGAGGGCTACTAGACTATCTAATTTTTATGAAGTATGCCAGGTCCAAATAAAATTGTTACAAATAAGGAACAGCTGCAAGGTGAAACAAAACAGTTCATTTGTATTTTTAGAAGCTCTTCCTGTGTATGTGAATACATATATACATACACTCAAGACATCATGATTGGAAAGGAACTAAGAGCCTGTGGGTGGCTAATTATTAGGAGAGCAGTGTATAAAATGAATATCATATCTTATCTAATAGAAGCATTTTTTCCAGTACCCATCTCTGCATAGTATCAGCTTTACCATTCATATGTACATACATGTTATATTTACATAGTTATTAACTATTGGCAGTGGGAGGGCATCAGTGTTTTGGAAATTATTATGCTGAATTAATGTTTGAGAATGTGCCATATCGTTTAAGATTTGATTCTAGGAGAATGTTGTTTGGTTGGGGTTTCCTGCTGCTGCTGGGGACAGCACGTCAGGCCTCCTAGGCAAGCGCACTGGTAGCCCTGCATTTCCAGCGTGTTTATTTTTGTAGGTAACCAGGACAGACATGGGTTGTGTCTGGTTCTATAAACTGATGATTGCTTATTCTGTCACTTAACTAAGATGAAGAATTTAGTGAGCAGGTCCATTTTAAAGTAGGATTTCACTCACGGGCTAGATATTTAGCTTAAAACTATGCTGTTTTGTTTTGTTTTGTTGAACCTGTAGCCCAAATCCCCTGCTCATTTGTCCTTGATAAGAGAAGCTGCAAACTTCAAGCTGAAATATGGACGGAAGAAGGAGGCGGTCAGTGACCTGGAGCAGCTGTGGAGGTAAGCTCTGGGAGGGGCTGTGCGACCCACACCCTCTTCTCGTCACGGGGGTTTCTTTGTTGGTAGTGGTGATTTTAGAAACTGATTATTAACTTTTTTGTTTCTTCTTTCAGACAAAATTCAAAAGATATTCACACCCTAGCCCAGCTTATTTCTGCTTACTCGCTTGTGGACCCAGAGAAAGCGAAGGCGTATCCTTCACGTCTCGTCTCCGGAGCGCCAGAGCTCTGCCAATGCCTGGATTTCATGCAGAGAGTTTTCTATTAGAAATGTCAGCTCATAGACTTGCTTCCACCTAGTGAAAGCAAAATGTACCATTCTGTGTCAGGATGGTTGAAAAATAGCAGTGAGGTGGGGAGGGGGTCACATACCCATGGCAAACAATGGTGATAAGATTCAGACAGTGGAGGCGGTAGCATGTTCCTTGCAATCCTAGCACGTGGGAGGCAGGAGCAGGATAATTAGGTCATCCTGAGCTATAGAGTGAGTTAAAGACTAACCTGGGCTCAAGAAGAAAATTAAATATCCTAATTGATCAGTTTGGGTTCAAAGCACTACACAAATCAGGCCATGTTCCTTGAACTGAGTTGTATATAAGATACTAAGAAACTACTAGTCAGAGCCTCCACACAGAGCCAGCCTGTACACTTGATAGCTGGGAAATATCTGGAACTACATTGCTGAGTTAAGGGATAGATGATTAGTTTTCCTTTTAGAATACATTCAGTGTAGTTGGTGCAAGTTGTTATTTTATAGGAGATTTAAGAGTATTTTTGCTGTTGATAAAGACCATCCAGGAAAGACATTATTTTTCTGTTAGCAACGATGTGTTGATAGATACAAATGTATGTTGTGTTCCTGAATCCTGTCTTCCTCCAGGCTTAGTAAGCACCTGCCCTCGTCTGATAGCATGTCTCTAAAAGTCGATGTCGAGGCACTTGAAAACTCTCCTGGTGCTACATACGTCCGGAAGAAGGGTGGGAAAGTTCCTGGGGATAACCAACCAAAGGAACAGGGGTAAGGTTTTTCTAATTCAAAGTCTGTAAAACATTTTCTTTATTTCTTTTTTTTTTTAAGATTTATATATTATTATATGTGAGTACACTGTAGCTGTCTTCAGATGCACCAAAAGAGGGCATCAGATCCCATTACAGATGGTTGTGAGTCACCTTGTGGTTGCTGGGATTTGAACTTGGGACCTTTGGAAGAGCAGTCAGTGCTCTTAACCGCTGAGCCATCACTCCAGCCCTGTAAAACATTTTCTAAGGTTGATTTGAAATTATGTAAGAGAACATGAAGGTGTTGGGAAATAGTTCCGTTGGCAGAGTGCCTGCCTCACATGCAGGAGGCCCTGAGCTCAGTCCCTAGCATCACAGACTGGAGGACCCGGAGGATCAAGAGTTCCAGTTCCTCCATCTTGAGCTGCAGGAGACTGTAAAGATCGAAGCAGACATTTCATAAGGAATAGAAATGCATGTGTTCAGGCACACTTTGTATATGTGTGCAGAGGCTAGAGGGCGACATGAGCCCCTCCATGTTTCCTGAGACTGGGTCTTCCACTGGCGCTCACCTAGCCCGCTAGTTTGGTTGACTGGCTAGCCCTGGGCACCCTCGTGCCTCAGTCTCCCCAGCACATGGGGGTACAGAGAAGTTTGCCACTGAGTCACGCCTTTTCTCATGTGCTTGCCAAGGCTCTGGACAAAGGTCCTTATCTTTTTTGCAATAAACCGTTTACCACCTGTGAGTGGGATTCTGCTTGTCTCCTTCCCTGTGGCTGTCTCCACAGTTCCTACCTGTTCTGCCACATCAGAACAAGCCTCAGACTGATCTTTCCTCCCTAGTTACATATGCACACACAAAAATATTGTAAATAATTGCATTCTCTTTATACAAAATATGGAATTAAAGGCTAGAGAGATGGCTCAGTGGTTAGTTGTAGTGTGTGCTTTTACAGGGGACCTGAATTTAGCTCTAAGCACCCATGGTGGGCTGCTTACAACCACCTCTAAACTCCAGCTCTGTGGGATCTGACACCCTCTTTTGGATTCCACAGGCATTCACACACATGTAGTATCCAACACACACACACACTCATACACACACACACACACACACACACACACACTTTTGAGCACTAAAATTAAAAATGAATGTCCCTATGCCCAGAAAACAAAAAGTCAGAAAAACAACAGTGTAGAGTTGGCTGGCTGAGTCATCCTTCATTTGCCTAAGATACTAATGTACATTTGGTACATCCTTTGGTAATTCTGGACCAGAGGTCACATGGCTGGTTTTGCTGGTTTGGAGGGAAAGTCTGTCAGCTTCTCCAATGTATAGGAAGTCAGATTCTGGCTCCTCCCTTGTTCCTGCACATTGACGTCTGAAATACTCAGAGACCTTCATGTTTAAGGTGTTAGATGTTGAAGATTTCTGTTTTGGTTCAGGATGTGCAGAGCATGGAAGACACCAAGCATTTCTTTTATACTTTTAATCTTTGTAAAAGGCGCCTCAGATGCTACAGTGTTCCATACTCCATCCCTTCAACTGACTCAAATTTCAAGCTTTTGGAGAACACCAAAATAAAAGCAATTCAGGCTAAGTTTCAAGTGAACTCTTAAAGTACCATCTATTTAAATATTTAATATTTTCTCTAACATAAATGAATGGCTGCTGGAAATGCAGTTTCCTTCAAGATCCTTTCATATTTTTTCTTTTTCTTTTTCTTTTTTTTTTTTTTTTTTTTTTTTTTGGTTTTTCAAGACAGGGTTTCTCTGTATAGCCCTGGATGTCCTGGAACTCACTCTGTAGACCAGGCTGGCCTCGAACTCAGAAATCCGCCTGCCTCTGCCTCCCAAGTGCTGAGATTACAGGCGTGTGCCACCACCGCCCGGCTATATTTTTTCTTTTTTTTTTCTTTTTTTTTTTTTGGTTTTTCGAGACAGGGTTTCTCTGTGTAGTCCTGGCTGTCCTGGAGCTCACTCTGAAGACCAGGCTGGCCTCGAACTCAAAAATCCGCCTGCCTCTGCCTCCCAAGTGCCGGGATTAAAGGCGTGCGCCACCAACGCCCGGTTTATATTTTTTCTTAATCATTATGATTATTGACTTTCTTTGAACGATTTTGTGTGTATGTGTATGCCCGTATGTGCATACAGGGTTAGGCCAGAAGAAGGTGTCCAGTGTTTCCTGTCTCGTCCAGCAGATGCCCGCTTACTATGTCCTCTCCCACCTGCACATTGACTTTTTTTTTTTTTTTTTTTTTGAGACAAGGCCTCATGTTGCCCTAGATAGCCTAGAAATTACCATGTAGACCAGGCTAGCCTTGAACCCAGAGTTCTTCCTCCCTCTGCCTTCTGTGTGCTGGGATTAAAGGCATGTACCACCATGCCCAGCTACCCTGACTTTTTCTTTTTCACATTATTTATTTCGTGAAGGGCAGCACGCTTGTGCCTCTGTTCTTCTGTGGAGGTCACACAACACTCTGATGGGGAGGTAGAGTCGGTTCTTTCTACTGTGTACATTCTAAGATTCGAGCTCAGGTCTTCAGGCTTTGTGTCAGGTACCTTAACCCAGAACCAGTGAGAAACCACCCACACTGACTTTTGAGCTTCAAATTTCCAGCACATTAATTTCATTAGACAGTATTAGTGTTCTTTATACTATTAAATAGCAAAGATTCAGTATATTTAAAGCTGTGTTTTTTCTAGATATTGACCAAAGGGGGGAAAAATTAAACAGAAAAAAATGCATTTAAACAGTGATTGGAGTGGAGGTTTTGTGGAGGATTTGCTGGGAGCATGTCAGGTGGACCGGTTGGGAGAATGCTGTCAGTCTGGATGAGAGAGAAAGGCGTGGTCATGCGTCATTCTTGTGAAATACACTTTTGTTCTCTTCAGCCTTAGTTCTGTGATTGATAGTTTTCAGCTATATTGGGTGTAACATATAGAAAGAGATGTTTTGTCTTCTTATTGTAGCTTTCAGAGTGCTTAATAATTACTTTAAGATATTTTCTTGATTTCTTGGTACCTGCTAAGTACCTACCTGCTTTTTCTTTTTTGCCAATGTTCTTAGTAAACTGCTTTACTGATTTAAAAAAAGTAACAAATTTGTACGGTTCAAAGTTTGAAAACTGAGGCTAGAGGTATAGTTCAGTCTTACCTTGAAGTTACCTTCAGATAACTTGCCTGGATATAGGAGGCCTTGATTTTGATCCCTAGACTCATCAAAATAAATTTGGTTGTAGAGAAAAAAAGAGAATAATTAGGCACGGTGTCAACAGCTTATAATAAAAGACTTAGAGGGCGAAGCAGCAGCATCGCAGATTCAAGACCCGCCCTTTCTCCTTAGCGAGCCCGAGTGTGGTGGGGCTGGCTCATTCTACCAGGATGCCAGACCCGCCAGCCTTGGCTGCACGAGACAAACAAAAACAGGCTAGGTATGCCTATAATCCCAGCAGAGGCAGGGGACCTTTGTGAGTCAAGGCATCCTGATCTACATACAATGGAGTTCCAGGCCAGCTGGGGCTACATAGTGAGACCCTGTCTTTGGAAGTGCAAAATAAAGCTGGGTGGTGGTGCATGCCTTTAATCCCAGCACTTGGGAGGCAGAGGCAGGTGGATTTCTGAGTTCGAGGCCAGCCTGGTCTACAGAGTGAGTGCCAGGACAGCCAGGGATATACAGAGAAACCCTGTGTCAAAAAATCAAAAAAAAAAAAAAAAAAAGTGAAAAATAAGTAAGGAGTGTCTGTCCCCCCATCCATCTTCCTCCCTTCTAAGGCCATTACCAATGTAAGCTCATCTCTGTGTCCTCCTAAGATTACCTGTGTATGTTCTCTAGCAAAGAGCTTCTTCTTGACTTTTACAGTCTTGCCAAACAGTTGCTCACTAAAGCATGGTAATCCCATTCTTTAATAGGATCCCATGGTAATCCTATTCTGTTTGTATAAATAACTTCAGTAGACCTCTGTTACTTTAGATACTTTATATACTACTTACACTACTTAGAAGATACTTTGGTAATTTAGGCATGATAGCTCTTTTCAAAGAATAGGTAATATTTATATTGTAAAAAGTTTTATATTATACTTAATGTGTATTATCTCAATAATGAAAATGAATCTCAATTTCTTTTTAGACAGGGAGATTTGAAAAAGAAAAAGAAGAAAAAGAAAGGTAAGACTTTGAAGAAAAAAATACATGTTAGATTTCTGTGTTGAGATAGCCCAGGCTGGCCTTAAAAACTTAAGGCAATCCTCCTGCATCAGCCTCCCAAGTGCTTAAACCACAAGTGTACATCACCATGCCTGGCTTTAGATTCTTTTTTCAACAATAAAAATAGTTTATTCCTAATAGAACTCTCTGAACCTAAAAATGCTATTCTCTTATGGTATTTTCAAACACTGACTTTTATCTTGACTAGAACTAACATTTTCATTACATTAGTGTTCCCTTAAGAGTTTGTCTAAATCCAGAGTGCGGCTGTCTGTTAGGGTTTCCATTACTGTATATGAGACCTCAAAGCTCCACCTTCTCAGTGACATACTTCTCTAACAAAGCCACACCTTCTCCAATAAGGCCACACCTCCCAATTTCAGTTGTGTCATTTATTCCAAGGCATGAACTCACTCTTTAGACAATTTTGAAGCTGTTCTAGATGTATTTCTTATCTATCAATTGTTTCCAGGAAAACTGCCTAAGAATTATGACCCAAAAGTTACCCCAGATCCAGAAAGATGGCTCCCAATGCGAGAGCGCTCTTACTACCGAGGAAGAAAGAAGGGTAAAAAGAAGGACCAGATTGGGAAAGGAACACAGGGAGCGACTGCGGGAGCCTCCTCGGAACTGTAAGTTGTGGCTGCGAAGCAGCTCTGAGAATGCAGCTCATCCTGGAGACTGACTTCAGTCTCGAGACTTCTGTGTGCTGTGTGAGACACAGTCCTCCTGCCTTGATCAGGACTGCAATATGTGAAAGGAAGAAACTACACTGTTTGATTTTATAGCAAGCACTAAAACTATGTGATTATAGTCTTAAAAAGAATTGTAGAATCTATGGGGATGACTCAGTAAGGGAACTCTTGCCCTGGGTTTAACTACTACTAGTTCTACAAACTACCACAAAACAGCCTAACAAGTAATAAATTTAGAAACTAAAGATAATGACTCATTTAAATGTGAATTTTATTTAAATAAAATGTGAACTATTGCAGGGCAATGGTGGCGCACGCCTTTAATCCCAGCACTTGGGAGGCAGAGGCAGGTGGATTTCTAAGTTCGAGGCCAGCCTGGTCTACCGAATGAGTTCCAAGGCAGCCAGGGCTACACAGAGAAACCCTGTCTCCAAAAAACAAAAAACAAACAAACAAAATGTGAACTATTTCTACACAGAATTATAAGTCATTTAAAGCTGATTTTCTAAACTTATAACATTTGGCATATAGCTTATATTACATTTCTTTAGGTATAAAATGGTTTAAAAATATTCAAGAGAGTCATGGTACATTCATCCTTAAACATGTGGGAAATTATTAGGTGTGGAAAGTGAAATCCATGCACATACATGCTTACACCTTCTCCTGTATTATATTTCTAAATGACGAAACACCTTTCTGGTTTGATGATTTCAGGGATGCCAGTAAAACTGTGAGCAGCCCGCCCACCTCCCCAAGACCCGGCAGTGCGGCAACAATATCTTCCGCTACAAGTAACATTGTGCCCCCAAGACACCAGAAACCCGCAGGGGCCCCAGCAACCAAAAAGAAACAGCAACAGAAGAAGAAGAAAGGCGGGAAAAGTGGCTGGTGATGACAGTGTACTTGTTGCAGGCTGTTCTTAATCCAGTGTCAGTGACGTTAGGAACATAATAAAGGTAACACAGCAGGAAGCACAGAGCTCCCTCCATCCCCATAGTCCGGAAATGATTTCTTACACTTCGAATGAGAAGACTCCTCCTCAGACTGCCTAATCCAATTTGGCCTGCTTGTACCAAATAGCTTTGCAGAGAGGCCTGAAGACGGCAACATAAGACACGTTATCTAAGGTTTCCAGGATTTAAATAGAAAGTGTTTCTCGTGTTTCAGCTAGTGTGAAGATACATGTTCCTATCAAGTCTCACCTTAAATTATGTCTTATAAGGCTAAAAGTGGAATCTTCTGAGCATTCCAAGTGTGTGTTTAGAGTTATCATGTGATGAAAAGGGATCTTAGTAACTGGGTGGCCAGAAAGACTCACCGTCTAAAATAATTTTAACCTTAAGTTTCGCCCTGTGATACTGGAATTGGGACTCTTTCACGTGCGTGTATATTTGTGCACATCTGACTCCTTTGTACCTTTGTTGTTTTCATTTCCAGATTATGTTAACATGCTGATTTAGTTCCACTGAAGACCTCAAAAAATGTATCAGTGTTCCAAGTAGTTGACTCTTAGACCCGGTGTTCTGAGGGCAAATGGGTTTGGGCTTCTCGATCAGAACACTTAATGGCCACTATCAAGACATAAACTTTGCCTTCTTTATCTTAAATATCAGGCAGTATTGAAGTTCACAAGAGCATTTGGCCCTGTTTATAATCAGATGACTCCTCTTTTTGGTTATAGGACATGACCTTTGTTACCAATTTCAAAGTAACATGGTCCGCAGTCAATTTGTGGTGTAAATGTTGCTTTTGTCTTTCAATACTGGCAGGCCACTTTCACACTCAGCAGTTGTGAGATACACAGGGGTGCCTCTCAATGCTAGTGTTCAGTTATGTCACCTGAGAGACCATTTATTTCACACCTATATTTCCTGTGGTCGGATTACTCTGTTCTTGTTAATAAAAGTGCTGCTGCGTGTGAGCATTCTCTTCTGAAACGTCTTCAGTGGGTTTTACAAGGCTTTCCTGCTCTGTGGAATTAGAAATAGGGACTGCTTTTCTGTTCAGCATAATCAGAATCTGCAATGTCTAAGAGGGATTTACACTGTTCTCCAGAGGACTGAATACAGTTACAAGAAAAATTGTCATTTGGGATTTCCATTAAATCTCCTTTGCTTAAGGACTTTTGTTAAGTTGCTGAACAGACTCTTGATGTTCTAAACTTTGAGAATTTTGGTTCAAGACATCATGGTAAAATACATACATAGTTCTCTAGGTTGACATTGCTAGCAGCACTGATACTGTCATTGCTAAGCCATAGAAACCTCATTTCAAGTAAGTTATTTATCTAAACTTCATCTGTATTAACATTCTAGTAACTATTTGGGGGAAGTCTAACCACTTCAGTGTGTGTGTGTGTGTGTGTGTGTGTGTGTGTGCGCGCGTGAGAGAGAGAGAGAGAGAGAGAGAGAGCGCTCGCATGTACACACACGCACGTGCACATGCACATTAATAAAAAACTGTGTGGAAAACATCCATTCACTGAGTGACATTTTGAAATAAATTTTAAAATAAACTAGCAGTGAATGTGAATAAAGATGTTTTTGGGTATTGGCATTTTATGAAGGATTTCCTTATTAATATATCTAAGAACTTCTAAATAGATAGGTGACTATCTAAAATTGTTTCCTGCTCCTCCTAGCAAAACTACAAATCTAGTGGGATTGGGAGAACTTGGTTTAAAAATGCTAAATTCCCAGGCTGGAGGGATGGCTCAGCAGTTGAGCCAGGGGATCTGACACTCTGGCCCCCCTGGCACCACGTGTGACACACACAAACACTGCAGGCCCAGCACCCACCGGCACCACGTGTGACACACACAAACACTGCAGGCCCAGCACCCACCGGCAACACGTGTGACACACACAAACACTGCAGGCCCAGCACCCACCGGCAACACGTGTGACACACACAAACACTGCAGGCCCAGCACCCACCAGCAACACGTGTGACACACACAAACACTGCAGGCCCAGCACCCACCAGCAACACGTGTGACACACATTTAAACACTGCAGGCCCAGCACCCACCGGCACCACGTGTGACACACATAAACACTGCAGGCCCAGCACCCATAGACAAAAAACAATAAATCTTAGAAAAAAAGCCATGCCATTGGTCTGTGCATTTGTAAAGTATTGAGCCTAATATTTTCAAGACAACTCAAAATAGCTAACCTTAAAAACCAACCCACCATCCAAGCCTTGTGCAGCTTGCCGCGTCACTCCTTAACCCGTTTACTTGGACTGTCTACTGAAAGGCAACCAGTTTCATGTGGGAACTGTACTTTTCCCTATGGTGGGGGAAGAGAGGGGTCTCAACACGCTAGCCTGGTGTTTAGCTTGCTGTACTTCAGCCTGAGCGTAAGGTCAGGGTTTTCTCAGCTCCCCAATGCTAAGATACAGTCGGAGGCAGCCACACCCTAATGTTGTAGGTAATCTCTTTCTGGAGCGGGGACCCACGGCCTTTATCACTAACTTACTCCCCCGTTCCTAAAAACTAACCTATTAAAATCAGGCAATGTCCTGGGTCAGTTCCTCAGCTAGTTAAGGATGCCACCTCACTTAAGTTACTACATACTGGTCGAGGAGGGTGACTAGACTTTGACTCGATTTGTTTTTTGTTTTTGTTTGTATTGTTCTGGATTTGTTTTGTTTTTGGTATCTATCCTGACTAGCTGTCAGGACATGCAATCTCTGTCCTTAGCCGACAGTCTTCAGTCTTGAATAGCAGCTTTTTTTTTTCTTTTCTTTGTGTGTCTGTGTGTGTGTGTGTGTGTGTGTGTGTGTGTGTCCCAGTGGAATTCATGTGGGATTGGGACAGGGGAATGTGTAACTTGCGCTTTGGGGTGGTGGCTGCACTGGGGAAAGGTGGGGAGTCTTCTTGGGACTCTAGTGCCCCAGGCATTCTTAACTTCAAGGCATGACTGGCTGAGCAAATTGAGAATTGACGTCTCCAGATAGCAGAAACTCTGTTGGAGTTTCTTCAACGCTGCGGAATAGTGCCTTTGTGCCCTCTGGAGCAAGGGGTGGGCCTCCTGCCAAGGCAGTCCTGCTCTGTTTCTCCCAGTTCTCTGTCACCAGATTCCCCTAAACTGGGCTCGAGCCACCCCCCATCCCGTTAGCATCCCCGCCCTCCCCTCTTCCACAGTCCTGGGGATCTCAAGTTCAGAGAATCAGCTGCCAGCCCGAGGCAGGCAGGCAGGCCGGCAGGCGCACTACACTAACGCAGAATGCCAGACCGCCAGCTGCGCTCACTGGTGAGGACTGCAGTAACCGCGGGTGTGGCCCACGCCTTGCGGTCCTACGTCTCCACCTAGAGCCCCACACCAGGGCCACACCTGCCAGGATCCAGGGCCGCGGGCCGGCGCGCGGGCGCGCGGGCGATAGAAAGGGAAAGGAGGCGGCGGGGATGGAGAGGGGGAAGGTTAAGAAAGAGAGCAAAAGGTTTGCTTCGACCACTAGGGAAACAGCGGTAGAGAAGGAAAAAAGGAAGGACTTGGAAGTAAAAAGCAAGGAGAAGGGGAAAGAGAAAGGGAAGGAAGAGGAGAGAAGGAAGTCTGTGGAGCTGAAAAACAAGAAGGGGAAAGAGATAGGGAAGGGAGAAGAGAAGGGGAAGGAGGTAGGGCCGAAAATCGACCAAGGGAAAGCGAAGGAAGAGGAGAAAAGGAAGAGTGTAGACCTGAAAACCAAGGAGAATGGGAAAGACAAAGCGAAGGAAGAGGAGAGAAGGAAGTCTGTGGAGCTGAAAACCAAGGAGAACGGGAAAGACAAAGCGAAGGAAGAGGAGAAAAGGAAGAGTGTGGACCTGAAAACCAAAGAGAACGGGAAAGACAAAGCGAAGGAAGAGGAGAAAAGGAAGAGTGTGGACGTGAAAACCAAAGAGAACGGGAAAGACAAAGGGAAAGAAGAGGAGAAAAGGAAGAGTGGAGACGTGAAACCCAAAGAGAACGGGAAAGAAAAAGGGAAGGAAGAGGAGAAAAGGAAGAGTGGGGACGTGAAAACCAAGGAGAACGGGAAAGACAAAGGGAAAGAGGAGGAGAAAAGAAAGAGTGTGGACCTGAAACCCAAAGAGAACGGGAAAGAAAAAGGGAAGGAGGAGGAGAAAAGGAAGAGTGGGGACATGAAAACCAAGGAGAACGGGAAAGACAAAGGGAAAGAAGAAGAGAAAAGAAAGAGTGGAGACATGAAAACCGGGAAAGGGAAGGAAGAGGAGAAAAGAAAGAGTGAGGAACTGAAAACCAAGGAAACCGGGAAAGAGAAACTTGAAGAGAAAAGAAAGAGTGCGGACTTGAAAACCAAAGAAACTGGAAGAGAGAAGGAAGAGGAGAAAAGGAAGAGTGCAGACCAGAAAACCAAGGAGAATGGGAAAGAGAAGGAAGAGGAGAAAAGAAAGAGCGTGGACCTGAAAATCAAGGAGAATGGGAAAGACAAGGGGAAGGAAGAGAAAAAGAAAAATGACGTGAAAGGCAAGGAGAATGAGACAGGGATGGAAGCCAAGAAGGAGCAAGGGATGGAGAAAGAGAAGGAACAAGTCGCAGAACAGGTCAAGGAGAACAGCAGCACCTCCATTAAAACCCTGTACCCGCCGCCGGTAAGAGACCTGGGACCGGGACTTCCGGGACTTCCGAGGCCGCGGTGGGCATCCAGACCAGCCGCTGGCTCTGTTACGTCGTCGTGGCCGAAGTACACACAGGATCGGGTCTTGTCCGAGGGCTTCTGTCTATGGATGGGGGGATTTGCCAAGGTTCGAACACACCCCTTCTGTCCCCAACTCCACCCCTTCTTAGTCCCCGGGTCCTACCCCTCCTTGTCTAGGGTCGAGAGACCAGGGATCTTAATTGGTCCTGATGGGACACAGAGACTGCCCCTGTCTGTCCCGCAGCGCTTCACACCAGCGAGCGGACCACGTAAAGAATGCCGAAACCGCTCTTGAACCCTCCTCCCGGAACTTACTGCGAATATGTTCTTTGTTGGAAGAGATAGGGTTCCTGAATGCATGCACGATGACTCCATGGTGTGTTGGGGGCTCCCTGGTTCTTTTCCACGGGGCGCTGTAGTTACTGTCTGCGTGGCTTTCGGAACACCAGCAGTCTAAGGGAGGGTGGCAGGCCTAATTAGTCTCAGAACTCCAGGCTTTGTCTAGGTCAGAACCTTGGCTGGCTCCTTGCCTCAGAGCCGCTTCCTGGTTCTCCACAGTTTGAATTACTGACGGGACTTGATCCCTTGTAAACATCCAGACTCCACAGAAGCACAGATGATGAAAGAAATAACTATTGATAAAGAACGGTGATGTTCAGAATTGGATTTGAGTGTTTACCTTCCAGGGTGGTTTTACCGGGGCCAGGCTCCTCACTTTGCCCTTCGGATGTGCCTGCCGCTGCCGCTTCACCTAATGTGAGAAACTGCAGTTTCTGGTAGTTGTGGGCTGGGTTCGCGGCCTCCTAGGGGAGAATAAATTAGATTTTCTTCTAAACTCTTGATTTACAGTGTTTTGAGCTTTCCCTAAGTGATAAGTGTGAAGGACCCTGTGGTTTGATTTGGCTTGACTCTTAAAGCTGGCATTAGAAACCAGAACTTAAGTGATGAACTCTACCGCTGAGCCAGCAGCACGGTTGGTCAGCCCAAAGTCTGTATTGTAAGCTTAACATAGAAGCAAACTGTAAGCCATGAGTGGGGAATTTCTAGGCAAGATAGGCCTGGAGATTGAGTAGGGGGACAGCTTTTAACACATTATTTCCTAAGACTTCGGATGCCATTAATTTAGATATTACTAAGAAAAACTGTTGCCAAGCAAAAGATGACCAACCAGAATAAAATATATCCCAATTTCAACAATGGGGGTGATCTTAGAATTAATGAAGTATGATAGGGTAGCCTGGGGGGGACTCATAGTGCAAACTGTAGGGTGACACAATCCACACCCTACAGCCATTTCTTGATGCCTCTATTACTTTAAAGTGTGCAGTTTTGAAATTTTTCAATGGCCTATTCCACTGAGAATACACTAAAACCATAGTGTATTCTCAGAAAGGCGCTGTAACAGTTAGAATGGGGAAGCAGTAAGGGCAGGGGTATGAAATACTCATGAAAACACCAATTCTTTACGCTGGTAAAGTGCAGCTGTTCAAGCATAAGAACCTGAATTTGGGTCCCCAGCATCAACATAAAACCTAAGCAACATACACACACACAACACTCACACACACAAAACACTCACACACATGCAACACTCACATGCATGCACATGCACACACACATACACACACACACACACACACACACGCAACACTCACACATGCATGCACACACACATACATGCACGCACACATACACACACATGCACACACACAGGTTCAGGCGAGTGTACCAGATTATAATGCATAAACAATTTTTCTCCCAAAGAACAAAACCCAAATATATACTGTCTTTAAAATCTGAGGCCTTCATACATCCTGCTTTCTACATACGTCCTTATTAGGCCATACACTAAAACATCTTCCGTTCACATAGATTTTTTTTTTTTCTTAACAGATGAGAGTGGTTTCAGTGTCAGCACTAGAGAGAATTAAGGCCACTCTGGGCTGAAAAATGAGACTCAAGAAAACAGAATTCAACAGACAAGAGAGATGGGCTAGAGGTTCTAATGCTATTTAAGATCACCTTTGAACTAGCTAGATGTGGTGGTGCTTATCTTTAATTCTCAGAGGCAGAGGCAGGTAGATGTGTGAGTCCAAGGCCAGCCTGATTTACCCATTCCAAGCCAAGCAGGGAGCCATAGTGACCTCTGACTCAAACAGTAAGATCCTGGTTTTGATTGGGGATGAGAATGCTTGTCTAGCAAGTTCAAGTTCCTGGGTTTAATCCTCAGCACTGTGCTCAATCAATACTTTCTAGTGTTCAAATAAAGTAAGCAGAGTTGTGTGTTATTGTTTTGGAAGCAGTACCATTAGAGACAATTGCTAGTGTTTTGTTTAAATATTGTTTGCACTATAGAAACCACATCTCCGAGCACCCTGGGATATCTCTGTATTCATGCTGTTCTTCCTTTCTGATCACTGGGTTTGTGTTTGTTTGCTTTTCAAGACAGAGTCTTGGTCTGTAGCTCAGGCTGTCCTAGAACTCACTATGTAGACGAGGCTGGCCTTGAATTCACAGAGTTCCGCCTGCTTCTTCCTCCCTAGTGCTGGGACTAAAGGTATAAGCTCCTTTCTGATCATCTGTGATGAGAATCTCTAAGGCTGCAATGTTAACAGAAAGATGCTTTTGACGTTTGCTTACAAATGCCCAGGTTTAATGTTCGGCTTTATAACAAATGTTCTTTTGTTATTGTGATAGGCTTAACAATTTCTATAGTCTTCGCCTTTCTGCTTAATCACGATGCTTCTATTAAAAATATAGGAGAGAGCTGGGTGGTGGCAGCACACGCCTTTAATCCCAGCACCCCAGGCAGAGGCAGGCAGCTCTCTGAGAGTTTGAGGCCAGCCAGGTCTACAAAATGAGTTCCAGGACAGCCAAAGCTGTTACACAGAAAAACCCTGTCCCAGAATCAAACAAACAACAAAAACATAAGGGAGGAACCTTGTCCTAATATTTTGTAGCCAATTTATCCAACCGCTAATACAAGACAAATAACAAGACCTTATGTGCATCCCCGTTGGGTGGAACAGTCCACGCACGCTTATATCGTAGACAAACCACTCTAGTGGAGCTGCTCGTAGACAAGAGTTCTGGCGGGGGGGGGGGAGGTAATGGTGTGCTGAGATGGCTCAGTGGGTAGCGACATTTGCTTTAGAGATTGACGACCTGAATGTGATCCTGGGACCCACATGGTAGAAGGGCATAACCGACTCGAGAGTTGACCTCTGACCTCCATATGCATGGTGAGGTGCCCTTGTGCAAGAACATGTGCATGCACACAACCCCCCCCCCACACACACACACAATGTGAAAAAAGAAAAAAATGTCTGGAAATTGATCTGTGACACTACACAGCACCTATATTCTAAGATGTGTGTGTGTGTGTATGTGTGTGTGTGTGTGTGTGTGTACATATATTTGTTGATAGACTAACAAAGAATTGGACAATAGAAAAGGGACATGAGAGGAATGCTATAGAAGCCATAGTTTGGGTTTAGACTGGCTAGCCATTCTACTGTTGTAAGGTCCTGACACAGCAAGGCGCACACTGTCAGGAGCCAGCCAAACGCAGCCCTGTTCGGCATGGCTTGACTGGTTTATCTTGCATTTCACAGGTGCAGAATAAGCAGATCTTAGTTCTAGGCCTGGATGGAGCAGGGAAGACCAGTGTCCTCCACCTGCTGGCTTTCAATACAGTTCAGCACAGCACGGCCCCTACCCAAGGTTTCAATGCCGTTCACATCGACTCTGAAGATAGGAAAATGGAGTTCCTAGAGAGTAAGTTCTGTTTCTCATCAGCACGCATCTTCAGCCAAGAAGCCTCTGTCCCTGCTGATGTGGCGATCTTGCGAGATGTGACACTGGACGGGGGTTCTTCTACACCTCCGGATGATGATGTGTAGTTGAATACTCAGGTGCCAGTGGGGTGGGGTGGGGCAGTCAGCTTTCCGCTGTCTCCATTTTCTTACTTCTCCGTGGTGCTGGCAACAAAGGGGGCTTAGAGGAAGGCTTTAGGACACCTTCCTGTATCTCCTGTAATCATCTGTCCTCTTCCCTCGCTGTTACAGATACACAGCCGTCTAGGCAAGTACTTGCGCACCCTCAGTGAGGAAATCGGAGGCAGTCCTGTGTGACAATACTGTCCCACCTCACTAATAAATAACCCAGAGTCAGGTCATGCCTCCTGCCTTCCCCCTATCCCTCACCCTTCCACAAGACTTCATTTGTCCTCATGGCCCTAAATACCATCTAGAGACACCCAGGTTTATCTAAACAGCCCATCACATCCAGATGTCTTCTGTCCATGCCTCTGAATTTATTTTATGACTTCTTCCTCTCCACAGTTGGTGGTAGTGAGCCATTCCGCTCCTACTGGGAGATGTACCTACCCCAGGGGTGGCTGCTAATCTTTGTGGTAGATTCAGCTGATCACAAACGATTACCTGAAGCCAAGAAATACCTTCATCAGCTAATTGATCCAAATCCAGGGCTCCCTCTCGTTGTATTTGCCAACAAACAGGTAAAAATCTGTACAGATCTGGCTTTGTGACTCGGGGGCAGGGCACCTTGCCTGACTAACAGGATTGTCCCCCAGAACCATGTTAATCGTAACCTACACTCAACAGGTTCATTACTAACTCAGAAATGTCTTGTTTTAAAAGGTAGAGATCCAACAATACACTCTATATTCAATGTATGTAGATCTCCTGAAATATACACTCTTCCAAGAGAAAGACAATTTATTCATCTTACGTCTTTCAAGTCCTTGAGTCACTTTATCTGTTGACCCATGGAGGAGTGGGAGGAATTGAACCATGTGCAATGAACATATTTCAACAAACCAATATTTATCATTGCTTGAATTCAACACAATAATTAAGCAGCTTCTATGTATAAAAAGGGAGTCTTGTTTTAGAGATCAGTTACACTTAAACTGAATTTATTTGATACCTGCATTAAAAGCAATAAACACCCAAGGAGAAACTTGAAACGTGTGCTCTCTTCTTGGGAGTGTAAGTTATTAAAGAAAAAAAAAAAAGAATTTGTTTGCTGTAGCAAGTCTCCTTCATTTGTATATGCCCCCAAAGGAATGAAATCAGAGAGCCAATCTATTTTTATACACCTATGGTCATGGCAGCATTATAGTTAGCACCGCAGCCACGGGTTAGAAGTTATCAGAGTGTCTCTCCGCTGATGAATGCATAACCAAATGCGGAGTCTCCACACAGCCCGTTCCTTTAACCTTCAGAGGGAAGGCAGTTCTACCGCATGCAACCACACAGAGGAACCTTGCAGATACTGTCCTCCATGGATAAGCTAGCCACAGAGGACAGATGCTGTGTGATACTGCTCACCCAGAGCCTTCAAATCTGCCGAGATCCCAAGTGGAACTGTGGCTGTCAAGGGCTGAACGAGGGAGGAAGGTGGGGTTAGCTTAGTACAGATAGAGCCTCAGTTTATCGAGATAAAGAGTTTGGGGAATTGTGGATAGTATTGGTTTCAAACACTAAAACGGCGAATCTTACATGTTCTTGTACCATGACTACGACTACGGCTACTACTTCTGTGCACACTTGCTCATGCGCGTGCACACGCATGAAAGTAAAATAAGTACTTATGATTGATACTCTCTCCTTCTCTAGCAGAAACCTGGCTTGATGTCCAGGATAGAGGCTGGCCCCGGTCCAGCACATTCTGACATTCTGCTGGCATTTGAAAAAGAAGGGTTGATAACTGGTTTTTCATTTTTAAGTGGAGTATCTTAAAACTTCAAAGACTCGGGGTCTAAGAGACGTCACTTCACTCAGTGATAGTGGATATGCTTAGCCTGTGAGAGGTCCTGGGTTCAATCCCCAGCCCCAGGAGGAGGAAACTGCAAAGACTTACACTCCAGTGCATCGTTTGAACTGGGTAGCGCTCTGCTGAAAGGACTGTAATCTGGCCATTCCCTTGCTGCTGGCCATTTTCCTTCTTCCCAGCTGTTGACTGTTACGGTGTCGGTGTCGCTGTGAGCTCTCAGATGGGCATGCCCTTATACATGAGGATATACGTTCCTCGAGTGTGCATACCTTGAAGTGCCTGGGTTTCGGGTTTGCAACTAGCTTTATTAGAGATTCCTAAATTGCACTAGTTGATTCTTCTACTGGGAGACAAACTCCTCACCCTCATCAAGACTCAATGTTGTTACTGTTCATTTTTGCCAATCTGATTCAGCTAAGTTTTTTTTTTTTTTTTTTTTTTTTTATCATCCTTACTTATTTTTAAGGTGTTTGTTACTGGTTGAGTTCTATCTACATCTGTGGATTTCCTATTTCCTCTTACATCCACTCTGACTCTTCCTAGCCATGCTAGGACTCAAACCCAAGTTCTTTCATATATTAAGCATATTGCTTACTGCTAAGTTGGACTTGAAGCCTCTCCCTTTCCTTAGCTGAAACACAAGGGTACTACATATCTTTCGCAAAAATATCCATTTGTTGGTTATATGCGTCACTAACATCTTCCCCAGTATCTCAATAGCCATCATATTGCTTTGCTTATGGTTTATATTTTCATATTGGAGACACCTCCCCGCCCCACCTCTATTTGAGACAGGATCTCTCTACATAGTTCTGGAGACCAGGCTGGCCTCAAACACAGATCTGTCTGCATCTGCTTCCTAAGTGCTGGGGTTGAAGGTGTGTGCCACAATGCCCAGCAGAGATTCCCAATTTTTTTAAAAAAAAATATTTAGTTTGGTGTGTGTATGTGTGTGTGTGTGTGTGTGTGTGTGTGTGTGTGTAGTGGTGGTGGTAGTAGTTGTGACGGTGGGAGTGGCGGTGGTGTCTGTGCCTGCAAGTGCAGCTGCCTGCAGAGAGCAGAAGCCGGCCTCGTCCCTCGGCTCTGTAGTTACAGGCAGGTCTGAGCCCTATGATGCAGGTGCCGGAGGAATAGCACAGGATCTTAATTACTGACTTCCTTCTCCCAGGTTTCCTTCCTTCCTTCCTTCCTTCCTTCCTTCCTTCCTTCCTCCCTCCCTCCCTTCCTTCCTTTCTTCCTTCCTTCCTTTTTTTCCTTCCTTCCTTTCTGTTTCCTTTTGTTTTTCAAAACAGTCTCTCTCAATGTAGCCCTGGCTGTCCTGGAACTCACTCTGTAGACCAGGCTGGTCTTGAACTCAGAGGTCTGCCTGCCTCTGCCTCCCAAGTGCCGGGATTAAAAGCATGCCCTGCTGTCACCACCAGGCTGAGATTTTCCTTTTTAATTGGCAATTTTATCTGTACGTTTCTTTTGTGGTTCGTTTAACTCACCTTCATCAAATTGAATAAACAGAGCTATTCATTGTCAAATTGAGAACTTCTGTTATTCTGACACAGGGTCTTACTATGTAGCCATGGATAGTCTGGGACTCACTATATAGACCTGACTGGTCTTGACCTCATAGCAATCTTCCTGCCTCTGCCTCCTGAGTGTGCCTCTAGGTCCAGTTAAACTTTTGCTTGGACTTACTGACAAAAAGGCTTAGCTATTTTTTTTTTTTTTTTTTTGGTTTTTTTTCGAGACAGGGTTTCTCTGTGTAGTCCTGGCTCTCCTGGAACTCACTCTGTAGACCAGGCTGGCCTCGAACTCAGAAATCTGCCTGCCTCTGCCTCCCAAATGCTGGGATTACAGGCGTGTGCCACCACGCCCGGCAGGCTTAGCTATTCTAATTAAATGCATATTTGTTTATACTCTTTTGCAAAATAGTTTTATATGTTTTATGATGAATCACCAAGTCAATATGCTACATCAGGGTTTTCAAAATTATCTTAGCTGGGCATGGAGTCTCACACCATGAGCACTCTCAGCAGTGGGGAGCCGAGGCAGGAGGATTGCAACTTCCAGGCCAGCTTGGGTTAGATAGAGAGACCCTGGGTCAACAACAACAAAATTACCTTATCGTCTTCATTCTTTGGTTATGACATCTATTTCTACCATACTGTCTCTCCCCTACCTCTTCCTTTGTAATTTCATCAGTGGACTTATTAACTGGAGACATATCTATATATGAGTCCATTACTCTGTTACCGAAGTCACTAAGTGCTCTATGACTAAATGAATTCAGGTTTTGAATAGGTAACGGGTAACATTGTAATTATCAACACCTAGTTACTGTGTGTGTGTGTGTGTGTGTGTGTGTGTGTGTGTGTGGTTACAAAGATACGATTATGCCCATGAGCCTCCAATATATCCCACAAATTTGACATACAATTTTTGGTTAGAATAAATAATGATAGCAACAAAGAACTCACAGTGACAAGTGCTAAAATCAGTAAAATAGGATATGGGCAAAAGCCAATTAGTGAGTATGGTATAATGGCATGTGCCTATAAACTCAACACTTGGAAGGCACCTTGACAGATCTAAATTAATTAAATGAAATAAAAAGCTGGGCAGTGTTGGCGCACACCTTTAATCCTAGCACTTGGGAGGCAGAGGCAGGCGGATTTCTGAGTTCGAGGCCAGCCTAGTCTACAAAGTGAGTTCCAGGACAGCCAGGGCTACACAGAGAAACCCTGTCTGGAAAAAAACGGGAAAAAAAAAAAGAAATAAAAAAAATAAAGTCATCCTGCCTATTCCCCTACCCCCGAAAAAACTGGCATAATTCTGATTAAAACGTTTGTATTCATACTATCACTGGGGTTATAATAAAGTCTCAGGGTTTGTTTTTTGTTTTTGTTTTTTTTGTATCAAGATGTTGGAGTCAATTAGAACAAGGAACAAGTATTTGTATCCAAAAGCAGTACAGACTAACCAAAGTCTTCTGTTCTCTTTCTGTCCTGGGAGAAGGATCTGGAAGCAGCCTATCGAATTACAGATATCCACGACGCTTTGGCTCTGTCTGACGTGGGGAACGACAGGAAGTTGTTCTTGTTTGGAACTCAGGTGACTAAGAATGGTTCAGAGATCCCCTCCACCATGCAAGACGCCAAAGACCTCATCACACACCTGGCCATAAATATGTAGCAGAGACTAGGCCCCGCCCGGCCCCGCCCCTCAGCTTCCGTCCGACCATCACAGAGAGGGGCTGAGAGGCAGGTATAAACCAAAGCTTTCCACTTTCAATAAAAAATAAGCCGTGGCTAGTCTCTCAGTGCAAAGCATCTAGACGGAGAGCGCTAGCTAGGTCACTGAGAAGTTGGTTTTTGTTTGTTCGTTTGTTTTTAAGATTTTTTTAACTTTAACATTTTTAAATTATTTTCTTTGAGAGAAATGTGGACTTTTGCTTTCGGTGCCAAGAGTTGAACCCTGGGGCCTCAGACATGTTAAGCTTAAGCGTGCCACCCCCACCCCCCACCCCCCATCCCCGTGCTGTACCCACACCCCTGGATTAAGGGTTTTACTCAAAAGTAAAGTGTATTGACAAGCCTTCACCCTACCTGTGGCTTTCCTTTGTTTTGTGTGTATGTTTTTGTGTGTACACGTGAGGTCGGAAGATGCTTTTGGGTGTCCTTTCTCCAGAACCATTAACGTTATATGCTAGGGGGTTTTGGTTTTGGTGTTGTTTGTTTGTTTGTTTGTTTGGAGGGAGTCGTTTGTTTTGGTTTATTTTGTTTTGCTGTTTCCATGGATCAGACCCACATACACGTGCTTGCACAGCAAATACTTAACTGACTTAATGCCTGTCTTCTCCCCTACCCGCCATGTGTGGTTTATCAAAACCAAAACATTTATATCAAAACATTTAAGCTTTTTTTAAAATAAAAATGCAGATATTTTTCTTTTAAGTGTGTCCACTTAACACTGCAGGACAGAAGTGCCAGGAAAGAATGGCGAAGATGAGTGCTCCCAGACGCAGAGCAGGGAAGATGAGTGCTCCCAGACACAGAGCAGGGAAGATGAGTGCTCCCAGACCCAGAGCAGGGAAGATGAGTGCTCCCAGACCCAGAGCAGGGAAGATGAGTGCTCCCAGACCCAGAGCAGGGAAGATGAGTGCTCTCAGACCCAGAGCAGGGAAGATGAGTGCTCCCAGACCCAGAGCAGGGAAGATGAGTGCTCTCAGACCCAGAGCAGGGAAGATGAGTGCTCCCAGACGCAGAGCAGGGAAGATGAGTGCTCTCAGACCCAGAGCAGGGAAGATGAGTGCTCCCAGACTCAGAGCAGGGAAGATGAGTGCTCCCAGATGCAGAGCAGGGAAGATGAGTGCTCCCAGACCCAGAGCAGGGAAGATGAGTGCTCTCAGACCCAGAGCAGGGAAGATGAGTGCTCCCAGATGCAGAGCAGGGAAGATGAGTGCTCCCAGACCCAGAGCAGGGAAGATGAGTGCTCCCAGAGCAGAGCAGGGAAGATGAGTGCTCCCAGACGCAGAGCAGGGAAGATGAGTGCTCCCAGACCCAGAGCAGAGATGAGTGCTCCCAGATGCAGAGCAGGGAAGATGAGTGCTCTCAGACTCACAAATTGAGCTTAACTAAATGCAGAAAGAGACAAAAAGCTTGTCTGCCACCAGCCTGATACACCAGATGAGACACAGAGTAGAAATGTGTTTTTAAAAGAAAGGCTTTCTTCACAAGACTTGTTTTGTCTTTTGAGACAAGACCTTACAATGTACCCTGCAATTCCCCTGCCTCAGCCTCCTGGGTGCTGTGTATGCCACCATGCAGGGTGCTAGGATTCTGTTGTTGTTGTGTTTTTGTTTTGTTTTGTTTGTTTTTAAGATTTATGTATTTCGTATATGTGAGTGCTCCGCCTGCAGGCCAGAAGAGAGCATCGGGTACTATTATAGACGATTGTGAGCCAGCATGTGGGTGCTGGGAATTGAACTCAGGACCTCTAGAAGAGCAGCCAGTGTTCTTAACCGCTGAGCCACCTGTCCAGCCCCATTAGGAATGTCTTGTAAAAGCAATTAACTACACTTAGCTGCAGATACAGTAAGTCCAATTTGCAACTCTAATACTTTTGCTTTAATTTACTAACATGCAAATATTCAGAAGGAGATTTTGGCCCATACATCCTTTTAAAATTAGGAAACTCTGGCAAAAATAACCAAATATGGTGAAGATGCTAGCTCTGCTCATAGCACATAATAGTCTCTGCCTGCCCACGTTACAGCTATAGCTGGTTTAACTGAGCTGTGGGTCTTAGCTGGGGTTCCTATTGCTGGGATAAGGCACTATGACTAAAGGCCACGTGGAAAGTAAGGGTTCGTTTCATCTTATAGCTGATAGTCCGTCATTCAGGGAAGTCAGGGCAGGAACTGAAGCAGGAACCTGGAGGCAGGAGCTGATGCAGAGGCCACGGATGGGGTGCTGCTTCCTGGCTTTCTCCCCATAGCTTGCTCAGCCTGCTTTCTTTTTCTTTCCTTTTTTTTTTTTTTTTTTTTTTTTTGGTTTTTTCGAGACAGGGTTTCTCTATGTAGTCCTGGCTATCCTGGAACTCACTCTGTAGACCAGGCTGGCCTCGAACTCAGAAATCCGCCTGCCTCTGCCTCCCAAGTGCTGGGATTAAAGGCGTGAGCCACCAACGCCCGGCTCCTTTTTTTTTTTTTATTTAAAAAAAAAGATTTATTTATTATATGCAAGAACACTGTAGCTGTCTTCAGACACCCCAGAAGAAGGCGTCCGATCTCATTACAGATGGTTGTGAGCCACCATGTTGTTGCTGGGAATTGAACTCAGAACCTTCGGAACCGCTAAGCCATCTCTCCAGCCCCCCAGCCTGCTTTCTTATACAACTCAAGACCACTTGCCTAGGGGTGGCAACGCCCACAATGCACTGTGTCCTCCCGTGTCAATCATCAATCAAGAAAATGCATCGCAGTTTTGCCCACAGGCCAGTGGGGTGGAGACAGTTTCTTAGTTGAGGGTCTCTCTTCCCGAATGGCTCCAGCTTGTATCACGTTAGCATAAAGCTGTGTTACAGGTATGTCTACAGACATCGTGTTCTTCCTCTGAGAACTGAGTTCTTCCTCATGCTTAATGAGGCAGGATCGTGTTTAGCAGTGTCCTTATCACACACCTCACTCGGAGAAGAAGACATCAAAGCGCCTCTGCTCGGGCATGTGGAAACTGGATTGTCCATTGATTCGGGATTACTGGAAACCTGGGATTTTAGATTCTGTCCCAAGCCCTCCGTGAATGGACCCATGGACACATTCCTTAATCACCCTGGTTTTCTCCCTGTGAAAAGATTGTCCCAGATGCAGACTCGTTCCAGCTCATCTACTGATGCTATCTGCTTTTTCTTAGGACATATAAACTCTTGGGTGCCTTTATCAGAGGTGAGAGCAATTTGAGTTTTTTTTTTTTTAATCACATTCTGATCTTACACTGTCTATTTTGGTAACAAGGGATGTGGCTGGAGATTGTCCTCTGGGGACAGCGATGGAGGAACAACATGGCTGTCTTTGCTTCATGCTGAAACTGAATAAAGGGAGACCGCTGCGCTGGGGACATCTCAGGCTTGGGACGCAGACACACGCCACAAGAGCTTTAGGGGAAATGATGCTCACCCAAGCTACTGTGTGGTCAAAGGGGCTGCCTGGCTGGTAATTTTCCCATCATGCCTCACTAGGTGGCATTTATTTCCTTGGAGAACCTGGTGTCGATTGCCAGCCTGCCACGCTTAGAAAATATGGGTTCAGTGAAGACACCAAGAGGTGCATGCAGCTTTGCTTATTCTCTTTGTAAACATTTATTGAGCACCACTGACCGTGCTGGAACTTTCTGTTTGAAACAGTGAAAATCTAACTCACATTGGTCTGTACCAGAAAAAGGGGGTTATCAGTCAGCATAGGAAGCTCATCATATTGAGAAATGCATATTGGGGGGCGTGGGTGTGCGCGCGCGTGCGCCTGACCTCCAGAGGTGCACAGTGGCAGGTATACATGCACATATAACACATATACAAAAATGCGAAAAAACCTTTAGGGATCTTAGGTATTGAATGCTTTGCCTGCATGCTTGGAAGTGTTCTGTGTGTGTGCGCCTAGCTCCTGAAGAAGCCGGAAGGGGATGGACGCCAGGTTCCCTGGCACTGGAGTCTAGGCATTGGTGAGCCTGCACATAGGTTCTCTGCAAGAGCAGCAAGTGCTCTTCAAAACAACCTTGAAGCATATGTGTGGTGCCTGGGTGCATGTCTGTATGTGCATCACACGTATGCAGGAGGCTGCAGAGGTCAGAAGTCGTGTGGGACGCCCTGGAAATGGAGTCAGAGATGGTTGAGAGCCACTATGTGGGTGCTGAGAACTGAGCCCAGGCCCTGTCTGTAAGAGCAGTAAATACTCTTAAGCACTGAGCCATCTCTCCAGGGCTGTAAGGGATCTTAATAGCTGGGCTTCTACTCCAGCCCCCAAAGTGTAATTCAATTTTTAAAAAATGAGTTTAATGCACAGATTACCTGATACATTCATACCCTAGAAGGAGTCTCCTAGTTCCACTCCTATTAACTTCCACAAAAAATATTGTCTTTAATTTTTTTATAGGGTAGTAAATTCAAGAAGAAGTACTCCAAATGTGTAAATGGCGTCTCTAACTATATATTTTGACAGATGATTTATTTCTCAACATTTTTAGTTCCTTCCGTTGAAAACAGACAACCGAAACCCCATCCGTTCTGCCCTACTTTCTCATACAATCTCGGTGATGAAAGTGAGCGCGTGCGGATGGCAGGGCCTGAAAAGATGCTCCCCACCTGAGGCGCTCTGCTTTTGCAAAGGTTCCCAGCTCGGGTCCCAGCTCTTCTGACAGCTCCTGACTGCCTGTAATCCCAGCTCAAGGGGAGCTGATGCCTTCCTCTGGATTCCATGGGCACCAATATAACAAGTGCACATCCCTACACACACACACACACACACACACACACACACACGCACACGCACACGCACACGCACACGCACACGCACACGCACACGCACACGCACACGCACACGCACACATTGTGAAAAATAAATGTAAATACATAGAGAAGTCAGCATGGCGACTCGCACCTGTAACTTACTACTTGAGAAGCTGAGGCAAGGGGATTGCCACAAGTACAGGGTTCGAGGCTGGATTGCACAGTTCCAGGCCAACTTGAACTTGAACTGCTGAGTAAGTTTATCTCAAAACAAACAAACAAAAAAAGTGGGGGAAGAGTCATGGGAGAGGGAGGGACCCTCACAAGGTTATAAAACTTTTGGTGTATTTCAGAAGTATTGCTACGAACAAACAGATGAACACACAATTGTGCTGTTGACAGAATTAATTACACGATCAATAGGACTAATTTGTAGCGATAGTCTAGGAGTCTTGGTCAAGTTCGTTTCTCCACCAGCTAGAGAATTAACAGGCAGGAAAATCTGCAGCACAACAGGCAACATCAGAGGCACCTCGAGCACCACAGACTGGATCCGCAGCTGAAGAAAAGCTGTTTCCTGGGGGGTGAGGAAACACACAAGGGAAAGACCCTCTGCAGAGGGGGACTCCCGGCTGGACAATTTTCCTTCCCTAATTTAGGGTTGGTCAGTTTAAAGAAAGTGAGGACGGTTGATTGGCCCAGAACTGTTGTGTTCCGCATTGAGCAGGCCTTGAACTTGTAGAGACAGCCCGTCGGCAGGACCCCTGCTGGTGGGAGATAAAACCTTGCGAAGTTTTTAAGTGGCCATGCTTTTGTCTCAAGTCAGGAAGGGGAGGAGGAAGCCGGCCATCTTGGAAGTTCACCACCTTTATCATCTAGCCATGAACTCTAACAGTCTAACTCCTAATCTCACTTTGATGGTGAGCCTAGTACTTGTCCACAAGAAGTTCTTGAATGTATATATGTATTTAGAACCTGTTGGAGTGTTTTGTTGTGAAGGCGTGCAGAATTTTATATAAAGAAGCGGTTAGCCGGGCGTGGTGGCGCACGCCTGTAATCCCAGCACTTGGGAGGCAGAGGCAGGCAGATTTCTGAGTTCGAGGCCAGCCTGGTCTACAGAGTGAGTTCCAGGACAGCCAGGACTACACAGAGAAACCCTGTCTCGGAAAACCAAAAATAAAAAAGAAGTGGTTAACGCTCTACCCTATTCTGATAAATATTAAGCCTGGATCAAGTGCCATGCTAATGTCCTTCCCCCTCACAACCTTCATTCCAACTGCAGAGTTCTTACTGCCCTAGTGATGACGGGTGGGGTGGTCTTAAAACTCTCCTATCCACTTCCAGCCTTTGTAAAGAGTCGGTGTTGGGAGACCTCGGAAACCTAGCCAGTCAGGAAGCAGACAGGGACCGCGGGTTGTTGAGTCTTCTTCCTTCACACCGGAAGCGGGAGCAGGATCCCTCTCTCCCGGGCTCTGTCTCCGGTACTGTGTCTAACAGAGACGTACCCTAGGAGAGCATCATGTCTCCATAGCAACCGGTGGCCCAGGCGCTGAGGCCGGACCGGCGGGGCGGGGCTAGGCGGCGGGGGCGGAGCTGAGTCTGTCCCGGGCAGGGCGCCGGCGGCCCCCGAATCACCCACCTGTCCACTCGGCGAACTGAGTTTGGGCGGCGGGCGGGGAGTTTGAGCCCCGGGTAGCCGGAGCTTCTCACCGGAATGGAGGAAGGAGACTTCTCAGGTTCATCCGCGCGATCTGAGGTGACGGATGGGCAGAACACCACCACCACGACGGAAACACACACAACCTCTGAACTCCAACCGAAGCCCCTGGTGCTCAGGCTCCTGGAGGCGCAGAATGGTGATGAGGCCGAAGTGGATGGGGAGGAAGGACAAGAAGAGGACAACGAAGGGTCCAAGACTCACAAATCCCATGAGGCCTCCGCATCCCTCAGGTCCCGCAACTCCAGCGATCCCCGCAAGGCCAGTGATTCCCTCCAGTCCCGCAAGGCCAGTGATCCCCTGGAGTCCCGCAAGGCCAGTGATGCCCCGGAGTCCCGCAAGGCCAGTGATTCCGTCCGGTCCATCAAGAGCAATGAGCTCCTTCAGTCACTGGATATCCAGGAGGATGGAAAAGATGACTTGTTTCCCAATGCAGTGATTACGACCTCCCCATCTTTGATGGCCAGATACATACCGCGGCTCCAGCTGACTTCCCTGAGAGGTAGGTTTAGCCCCGAGCCCGACCCCACTGAATCCAGCCATTTAGAACTCGGGAGTCCGCGCTAAATTCTCCCATGTTTAAAGGAACTTAACTCTGCCTGCTGCTTTGTAGCCACCTCGCTTTGCACTTGAAGGGATCCAAAGGGAAATTGACACCCTAAGAATGACAGAAGCCACCACACACACTTCCGCGGTTGAACCTGGCACACACACTAGGCAGGCTCTCTGAGGCCAGAAGCCTTTCATAATCCTTCGGTTCGGAACACCATCACATCAGACTGTTCCTTATAGTATGGACACTTGAGGTGTTATTTTGTTTTTAATTTCTCTTACTCCCCAACCAAAGACAGATCCTCAAAGGGAGGATGGTTTTTTTGTCAGTGTCTGGTGCACCAGCCCAGGGGAAATCAAACATTCAGGGAACAAATACTGAAAGGACACATGGGACAGACAGGTCATCATCTGGCCAGACCCTCTCCAGCTTACATGGTAACAAGGCTGGCGGGACTTGAGTGGAAACATCCTTGCTGCTACCACTGGAGCTCCCTTGCAGCTCTTCTCCAGGGATTGCACACAACCGGAAAGCCCCTGTTCTCCCTAGGGCTCGCTTCCCGACCGGCCTCAGTTCTATGGTTGATCGCTGTGGTCAGCCCTTACTAAACTCCCCCACCACTTCACCGGCTCTGGCCGGCCACCATACTTCTGACTGACAGACCTCCAACCCTGGTAAACCCCAGCGCTCCACATTCCCCGAGCTCTCCGCTCTTGCTGTACGAAATTGCATTATTATACTGATTGGCTTTATTTCAACTTCATTACTACAAATTGTAAATAGTACCGGGCGCTTCCTGGCAGACTCCCTTTTATTTACTGGGTAAGTTTTCCCAGGCTCTGACATGACGAAACACATGTCTTTAAAAAGATTTTACACACACACACACACACACACACACACACACGAATGTATGAATACACTGCCACTGTCTTCAGACACACCGGAAGAGGGCATCGGATCCCATTACAGATGGTTGTGAGTCAACGTGTGGCTGCTGGGACTTGAACTCAGGACTTCTGGAAGAGCAGTCAGTGCTCTTATCTGCTGAGCCCATTAGTTGGGGGGGCTCCAGCCCCCCAACTAAATGCATTCTTTAGTCTCCACCAACCTTTATACTTTTGTCTTTCACCCAATGGAAGACTGTACCTTATATTTTATCAAGAAATCGATCCCATCGACCACGAACTCACTTAGTTGCTTATCACCAGTTTACGGGCCTCCCGTCTGCCTTTTCTCACCTTTCAGGGGAAACGTGTGCTTGTGTGCTAGGAAGCACGCTCTCCTCCTAGACCTCAGAGCCCGCTGTGTCCTGAGGAACTCTGTTCTTACACCTGCCTCCACTCCAGCATCAGGTTCTCCTTCTCTAAAGAATCAGTCCCACGAGCAAACACGCTCTTATCTTGAAATAACCTTTAAACCTACGCCTTCTCACCCCCCCACACTACTCACACTCATATTACCCCCCACACACACTACTCACACTCATATCTTCTTTTCTCCACCAAAATGCTGCACCTAAAGCCACCCCTTTCTCCAGTCGCTGAAAAATGAACTCTCCTTACATCCATTGGTGGCCATTTCTGCCTTCTGACTGGTGGACCTCATCCCGTCTAGCTTTGATTTTTAAAAATGATTGTTGTGTGTGTATGGATATAAGAACCATTCTGCAGAGTCTGTCTTTACATGGGTTCTGTCAGGTCACACACTGAGACCCATCTAACGGCCCCTCCTCCGCCCCCCTCCATCCCCCCTCCCCCGCTGCATCATTTGGTCCCCCTCTATCCTGGACCGTCCCCACTGGGATACAAATATTCTACAATTCCTGTACCTGTAAACAATCACAAACCTTCCTTCAGCCCCGAGGACCCGTCCCTTCCAGGTACCACTCTATTTCTCTGCTTGACTTAGAGAGGGACCCTCCCCCCAAATCCCTCAAAATAGTTTACATGGTTGTTTAAAAGTCATGATTTTAGTGTCTTTTTCTGTCCTCTTGAGAACTAGTTAAAGTAAGATGGCCTTCCCTCCACTTAGCCGAGGCTGCTTTTGCTGAGGTCACAATGATCTCTTCCCGCTTAAAGCAAAGGTGAGCCCCTCGTCTGACACATTTCCTTCTACCCCAGGAGCCTGTCTTGTTTCCCAGAATACCAGTTTCCCTGGTACCCACCTCATACATTAGTCCTGACTCTATTTCCTTTGCTTGGCGTCTTCTCTTCCCAGCCTTTAGGTTGAAGCCACGATGGCTTAGTCCTCTCAGATTCTTCTAGAACTCCCCTTTATCCTCCACATGACGTCATCGGTTCCATGGCCTCATTGCCAGTAGCTTTTCAAATTATTTACAGCTTTAACTTCTCAGGACTCAATTATCTAGTTTTTCCTGCTCGGTTAGCTACATGAAGCAAGCTCAACGGATCAAAAAACCTTGACAGCCCTAAGCCACAAACAGATCCGCACTTTGAACTCTACACCATGACCCTTTATTAGTACTAAAATTATTATTGTATCTTATATCTTGTATTATATTTATTGTATTATTGTTGTTATGTCTTGCCTAGGACTTTTAAACAATTGCATTATCTATTTTAAGGATTTTTTGAGGCCCCCCCCAAGTCGTCTTCCTCTTTTTTCTTCTCTTCCTCCTCTTCATCCTTTTCTTCCTCCTCCTCCTTCCTCCTCCTCCTTATTCTTTGAAATAGGGTCTTTCCATGTAGCCCTGGTTGTTCTGTTCTGGAACTCCCTAGGCAGACCAGGCTGGCCTTGAACTCACAGCGATCTGCCTGCCTCTGGTCCTGGGTACTGAGATTAAAGTGTGTGCCAAGCACAAGTTCTTTTATTTCAGTCTGACCTGCTAATATTAACCCTCGAATCACACAGTAATCATACGTATGTGATATTACATGGTGGGGGGAGGGGTAAGAGAAGCAGAGAGCTGATACTGAGGCAGAGTTACTGTGGCGATTAGGTAAGAAAGTAAGGAACCCAGTTAGGAAGCCTGGGGGGGTGGCACACACCGTTAAACCCAGGGCTTAGCAGGCAGAGATGGGAGGATGCCCGTAAGTCTGAGGCCAGCCTGTCTCAAATAACAAAACTAGAAAAGGAACACGGTTTCAGAGTTGAGTTGAAGGGATGAGGTGCAGGACTGTGGAAGCCATGGAAGCAAGGACTGCAGGCCTGTGGAGGCTCTGGTCCAGACAGACAGACAGACAGACAGACAGACAGACAGACAGACCGATGTCAAGCATACTGTGCCAGTAATGGAGATGGTCTGCGTGAAGCCCTGGGACCATCAGGAATTCTCTTCCTACTGGTCACTGGTGCACATAGTGGGGTCCCATGATGGAATGTGGGGTCGGTCACCACAGTTAGATGTCCTCTGCTATACGGGCTCGAAGTGTGGTCCTCTTCCTCAGTCTGGGCTGTCTTTGACAAGCCCCCAAGCCTGTTTCTTCTGTTATGGCTCTTCTGTGCCCTGCTCCTGTGTTCCCCATCCGCTTGGGCCTGTAAGAACCCCCTGTCGTCCTGAGCCTCGTGGTGATGCTGAACAGGCAGTGGCTGCCTGGACGGTGAGATGGAGAGCCATCTGCCTTTGCCTCTGCATCCAATTCTGTTTGTAAGACAGTTACCTGGGGGGGGGGGGCAAGCATCCAACCTGAAAGCCGCTGTTTTCACACAGTCCGGAGAAACTTAGAACCAAGCACAGGGAAATCATAGCACCGTGGGCAGCTCTCTCCCGGGGAGCCTCATCTCCATACCCCCTTCCGCCTTTATCCTCAGCTCAAACTCATCAAGCTTATATCCGACAACTATATCTGATGAGCACCGCAGCAGATTTTTTTTTTTTTTTTCCGAGACAGGGTTTCTCTGTGTAGCCCTGGCTGTCCTGGAACTCACTCTGTAGACCAGGCTGGCCTCGAACTCAGAAATCCGCCTGCCTCTGCCTCCTAAGTGCTGGGATTACAGGCGTGTGCCACCACCGCCCGGCTCGCAGCAGATATTTTAATGTTTTATTTCGACATAGAGTCTTGCTACGTTGCCCAGACATGCCTTGAACTTGTGATTCTTCCGCTTCAGCCTCCCTAGTGGCTAGGATTATAGGTCTGTGTTACCAAGCCCAGCACCAAGCTGAATATTTGTATTGTCACTCTACTCTCTCTCCCATAATTCCAACTCACATATTCGATAACCTAGTCGATATCTCCACTCAGATGGGACATCTCTATTATAAAGTACATCATTGTCGCGGGAAATATTAAAAACGATCCAGCCCACTCTCCTGCCCCGCCAGGCCATGATCCTTCTCTGGTATGGGCACTGTCAGGCCACAACACTATGTCCCAGCCGGGTCCCACTCAGAGTGTTCCATCCAAAATTGACTGGGTCCTCACCCATTGATAATTAATTGAGAAAATGCCTCCTAGCTGGAGCTGGAGGCATTTCCTCAGATGAGGCTCCTCCCTCTCTGATGACGCTAGCTTGTGTCAAGCTGACACATAACCCCAGCCGAGGAAGGCAACACTTTTATTGCGGTTCGTCCTCCCAGGCGACTCTAGGTTTGTGTCCAGTTGAGAGCTGAGGCTAATTGTGAAGGTGGACTTATTTGTGTTTCCACCAATGTATGTGTCGTGCTTTCCACTCCTTTGAAGTTGCTTTTTTTTTTTTTTAAAGATTTATTTATTGTTATATATTAAGCACACTGTAGCTGTCTTCAGACACTCCAGAAGAGGGCATCAGATCTCATTATAGATGGTTGTGAACCACCATGTGGTTGCTGGGATTTGAACTCAGGACCTTCAGAAGAGCAGTCAGTACTCTTAACCGCTGAGCCATCTCTCCAGCCCATGAAGTTGCTTTTTATGAATCCACACAGTAGTAACGCACCACACAAAGAGATATATCTGTTTTAAAAATGAACAATTAATTTGAGGGAGGCAAACGCTAGTAGAAGAAGGAAAATAAAACAAAAACGAAAGAATATATAGTGAAGCCCAGCATAATGCCATCTGGAACATTCTACCACTGCAAGCACATACACTAGCCTTGGAAGATACAGAAATCCCCTCTGTTCCTGGCACTTGGCCCTTTTCTTGGTAGAGTTCTTCTAGTCTTGCCCTCCCTCATTGGTATGGACTTCTTAGAAGGCAGGCAGGGCCGGGTGAAAATTTCTTGTATGCTGACCATTTCATCTTCATTACCTTACCGAATTTATCCCCGAGGAATGACTGGGTCCCAAGTATTAGAGGGCCTGGAAGCCTCCCTCCAGAAGGGGGCGGTCTTGCCCACCGGCGACTCAGTCCCACACCATCAGCCTGGTTGCTAGCTGTAGAGGCTATGCTATGCTAAAAGCAACGGGGTTTGGTTCTATGGAGTAAAATTGAAACCTGGAAACGGCATGACGGAGCTGTAGTGTTCTGATGGTCTCTGGGAGGAAGAAGGAAGCGCTCGACCAGCCTACTCCAGATCTTTCAGCTGCACCTTGCCAGATTGCATAGAGGAGAAACAAGGTCCCTCCGGGGTTGGAGCTCACCTGACCTAATCACAAGGCCCACAGTCCTTCCTCCTCGCTGTCTTCAGTCACCCTGGCCCCGTGGTATTGCTGCCCCTATGGCCCGTCTCCTCCACAGGGCTTCCAGACTTCCTCTCCTATCTTGTTCTCTTCCAATTCTTCTTCTTCCACATCAGCAGGTATCTGGCACTCTCTCATCCACACTTCCTCCACCCCAACCCCCAACCCCCAGGTTAAGTATCAATTCCTCTAAAAGGTGATTCCCAAACTATTCTCCCTAAAGTAGGCGACATCTGCTCACACAGCACACCATAGGCATTCATCTCTACCCTGGACCTAATTACCTGAGTCTTGTCCATCTTTCTCCCTATCGTGTTAAGCTACATGAGACTAGGACAGGGACTTTAGACTCGGTTTTTTTCTACTCTAATGCTTGGAACAGTTGGATGGAGGACGTCTTCTATATGTTACCCTCTAGATTCCGTTGGTAGCTACTGAGCTCAAGGAACCAGCGTCCATGGAATGTTCTCAATATTTGACAGCATTTTGTCATACTTCAAGACAACCCTTTAGAGGAAGCACTATCTTCTATGTGCCCACTTTATAGATGAGCTAATTGGGACATAGGAGTCAAATGACTACCCAGAGGTCATGCACACAGTAGCAGCAGATTTTGAGCAGGGTGGTAAGACCCCGTCACCTTCTCTTCATTCTTTTCTCTCCCTCACTCCACGGGGAAGTCCTGTTATAAGTGCCTGGGAGTGATTTAAGGATGACGATGACAGAAAATGAACAGAAAGTGTGGCCCGGTGCCTGGCCATTGTAAGTGCTCAGTGTTCTGGTTAGTGACGGTGAATCACACCTAATCCTTCCTTACCGAAGTGAGACTTCTGCTTGATGGGGTGTGGTACAAGGTGTAGCAAGTTGAGCAGAGTATTTTCTAAGACATTTATAGGATGAGAAATAAGAAGACATACAAAGCTGTAACAGACTCTACAGCAGTGGTCTCAGCCTTCCGAATGCTGCGACCCTTTCATACAGCTCCTCACGGGGCGATCCCCAATCACAAAATTATCTCATAACTGCAATTTCGTTACCATTATGAATCGTGATGTAAATATCTGATATGCAGGACATCTGATATGTGACCCCTGTCAAAGGGTCGTTCGACCCTGGGGACCCAGAGCCACAAGTTGAGAACTGCTACTCCACAGAGTCTAGACAAGTGATGTGGGATTCTACTTAATCCCAACCAGTCCCTCTACTTGCCCCCGCTTTGTCTGTCTGTCTGTCTGTTTGTCTGTCTGTCTCTCCTTCATTCCCTCGCTTTTCCTCCTCCTTCTTTCTTCTTCTTCTTCTTCTTCTTCTTCTTCTTCTTCTTCTTCTTCTCTCTCTCTCTCTCTCTCTCTCTCTCTCTCTCTCTCTCTCTCTCTCTGTCATTTGCAGATGAGAAATTTGAGACCTAGTACTTGGGACCAGCTTTCCAACCCCGTACAAGCACTCGCATTGACTAGGCCGGACTAGCCTTGTGTGGGGAGAAAGTCCGGAAAAGTGAAATGTTTCGGGGGCTGGGAGCCGGACTGGATCTGACTCTGTTTTAGCATCTACCTACCACATAAGAAGCTTCTTGACCCAGTATGACCGTTTGAGCAAGCAGTGGTTGGTTCCCCTCGTGCCCGTGGTCTCCTGAGCTGTGGGCTTTTGACCACGGTTATAGTACTGAGTGTGAAATAAGTCCTACAGAACAGAGCAGCTGGTTACCTCCAAAATGATCAGGCCACCGTCACAAAAGAGGGCATTAATGCCTGGCAGCTTGGAAGTATATAAAAATATTTTATTTCTAGTATTTTCTTTACAAAGTGTTCTTGTTCTGCTCTTTTGTTTGTTTGACGTGCATAGCTAACATCTCTAGAGTCACTCTGAAAAATTGGACACGCTTTTCAGGTCTTTTGTTTCGTTTTGTATTGTTTTAGAAATCTTTAAATACTCAAAATAGAGTTATAAAAAAGATTTGGCGTCCATCATCTAGTTTCAACAATAATTAAGTTTTTGGAATCATGTCTTTTCTTGCTTTTGTTTTTGCTTTTGTTTTTTCGAGGTAGTTTCTCAGTGTAGGCCTTGTTGTCTCTAAGTAGACCAGGCTGGCCTCGAACCCAGCGACCCACCTGCGGAGCCCCGGGATTGGGGCACGTGCTTCATCACTGCCATACTCGGAATCCTGTTTAGGCATTTCCTCCACTGCCTCCTCCAGATTTGGGGGGGGGCATCTTGAAGGACAAATTTGTTTTAGGGAAAATCACAGATGCCATGGCATTTTACCCCTAAATACCTCCAATTGCTAAGGATTTTAAAGTTCACAATAACTATGCCATTGTTAGAACCAAAGTTAGTTATTTTTCAAATGCCCACAATAAATAGTTAAGCTCCCTGATTGTCTCAAAACTGCTTCTTTCTCTCTTTTTTCTTTTTCTGTTTTTTTGTTTGTTTGTTTGTTTGTTTGTTTTGTTTTGTTTTTTTCAAGACAGGGTTTCTCTGTCCTGGCTGTCCTGGAACTCACTCTGTAGACCAGGCTGGCCTCAAACTCAAAAATCCTCCTGCGTCTGCCTCCCAAGTGCTGGGATTAAAGGCGTGCGCCACCACCGCCCGGCACTACTTCTCTTTTAAAAAGTCATTCATAAGGCCGGGCATGGTGGCACACGCCTGTAAAAAAAAAAAAAAAAAAAGTCATTCATGGTGCATGCTGTAATTGCAATACGCAGAGGCAGAGGCAGAGGCAGAGGCAAAAGGATCACAAGTTCAAGGCTATCCTGGGCTAGTTAGTTAAGCAGTTCTAGGCTAGGCTAGACTGTATATATATACGTATATATATAAATAAATGGCTGGGTGGTGGTGGCACATGCCTGTAATCCCAGCACTTGGGAGGCAGAGGCAGGTGGATTTCTGAGTTTGAGGCCAGCCTGGTCTACAGAGTGAGTTCCAGGACAGCCAGGACTACACAGAGAAACCCTGTCTCAAAAAACTAAAAAAAAAAAAAAAAAAAAGGCCTTAAATTATTTTTATCCTTTAATTGCTCCAATTACGACACAGGGCCACACATTTGAGGACTATCACTAGCACTTACTGCTCTGTCCTTTTGAAACACTGTTTCATTAGAAACATTGCATGTTTTGTAGAATCTTAACTTGGGCTCCCGGTCGCCTTATTCTGTGCACACCACCCTTATAGATTGAGGCTTGCTTCAGTTCAGAACAAATTCTGTTTGCCGCTGTGTGCTTCGGGGGACTCACACTGATGTCTAGCGCTCCCATTCGTGGGGCATCCAGGCTGGATAAGGAGACATCACGTTGTCCCTCCTTTGTTTCCCCCAGTGGTGTTCAGTGACAACTGAACTTTCTTGTTTCTTCACTCTACAAACTTCTGCCCTTTTTTCTGCTCTATGTTGATTTTTTTTTTAAATAAAATTTAAGCCACGCATGGTGGCACATGCCTTTAATCCCGGCACTTGGGAGACAAGAGGCAGATGGATCTCTGTGAGTTCAAGTACTTTTCTAAATCTGTTTTAAATTTCTTCTCCCATTTTTTAGATGATGATTTTGGCAGGGGAGTACTCTGTAACCATTTTGCTTGGACATTTATTCAAGCTGACCCTGTTTCCTTGGCCGGTGTTTATTGTCATTTAGAAAGTGATGAATAGGTTCTTGCTGGGACTTCCATGCCAGAAGACCTCTTTTACAAATACAGTAGGGAAGAAAGTTCCCCGGTGCTGCCTGGCTGGGAACCTCCTCTGCGTTCTGAGTTTAACCTCTCACTTCACGAACAAACTTGAGTAACTTCTTGGAGCTGGAGAGATGACTCGTGTTTTTCCAGAGGACGGACAGGAATTAGGATCCCAGGACCCAGCACTCAAGCCAGCAGGCGCTCAACTCTCTGGGCACCCCACGCCCACTTCTGGCCTCTTAGGCATGTGCACACTCACTTGCCCCATACAGATTTTATATATATATGTGTGTGTGTGTAATTATAAAATATTCTATATATTAAATATGCTTATATTACATATTTATATATAAAAGATTATTTAATCTATAAGTATATATTATAAAAGATTTATATATTATATATTTATAAGATTATATATAATCTGTAATTTTACATATACAATCTTTTAAAAACTAAACTTTGAAGAAGGAACATAGAAATTCTGTTCACCTTTCCATAGTCAACACTACTTTAATCTGTGCCCGGCGTGACACCCTTAGGATCTCACAGGACAAATTTTATGATGTCAGTGTGTCAATACTTGGCCAACAGAGGGCGCTGCCCAAACAAGCCCCGCCTTGCTCCCACCTCCTCCCTACTTCCTCCCTTCCTTACCACCACAACCTCCCAGTCCCCTGACCCTGAGGCAGGGTCCCTGCGCCCATGAAGTCGCTGCGGGTGCCCCCTACCTGGCCGCCCCTGCTCGCTGCAGCCAGAGATCACAAAGCCCCACTGCCCACAGCTTTTGGCGGCCCATGGCCAGGGGCCTCGGATGTTCAACAGTGCCAGCCTTCACCATAAGAGGGTCCCTACCAAACAGTGCCAGCGCATCTCAGACAAGGGGAAAGTCAGCGCACCAGAGGCCACGGAGCCTCTCCTGTGTGCATGGAAGGAAAACGTGGAAAACCGAGACCTGCCAGACATGCTAGATCTGCCAGACCTGCCAGACCTGCCCAGCAAAGTCAACAAACCGGTACAAGCCTTGAACATCCTTCGATGATGTATGAGATGTGGGCGGGCATGCAAACGCCAGGAGTTAGGACAAGGAGTGGGGTGTATAAACAAAATACAGTGCGTATATGCACATAATTCTCAAAGAACTAGTAACATTATATTAAGAAAAAAATCGGGGCTGGAGAGATGGCTCAGTGGTTAAGAGCACCGACTGCTCTTCCAGAGGTCCTGAGTTCAATTCCCAGCACCCACATGGTGGCTCACAACCATCTGTAATGGGATCTGATGCCCTCTTTTGGTGTGTCTGAAGACAGCTATAGTGTGCTCATATACATTAAATAAACAAACAAATAAATAAATAAATCTTTAAAAAAAATCTATGAAAGAATAAAAGTAAATAAGACTGGCGAAGCCCTTACAGCATTCCAAAAATCACCCCCATTTTAACGCAATAGCTCCCCTCTTGTCCGAAGGGAAGATAATTCTAAGACACTCTCCAAATGCCCGAGACTGCCCACTGTACTCAACGGATGTACAGTGTGTGTTTTTTTAAATTTTTATAATACCTCTGGTGACTTAAATTAGGTGTAATATGAGATTAAAACGAGAGTCTTACTGAACAACTGTAACCTGTTCTCATGAAACTTGTTTAAAACGTATGGATTGCTGACTATTTAATATTTTCAGGCTTCGGTTGACTAGAAACCACCAAGAATGCAATCGGGAATAAAGGGGATTTCTGTGTGAAGGACAGTTGGGGACCGCGCTCGCGGGGCAGAATGTTGCATGTGACACCGTGCTGGGCTTCTCCTGGTGCTCTCTGGTTCTGGTTTACTCTCTCTTCTTCTCCCACTAGTGTTTGCCTCCCTCCTTGAATTAATTGTTAATTTTAAAAATAGATACATCTCTGGGGCATTTTCCTGTGTGCACTCATATAAGCCACCTCAAATGGGCGGAAAACATATACGCATGAGTGGATGGAAAAAGAAAGACGGGCGTGTTCACAATTCGTGTTACAGTGCATTCTTTTTTTAATCTGTAAAATCTTAAACAGCATCTTCACTTACAAGCTTTGGGGATAAATTATGGCTTCCACTTGCGGGATATTTACTGTTTGGCACCACGCAGCTCCTCATGCTTACCGACTTATTTAACTTCCGCTTACCTTGTGGGCCCATCTCAGCAAGTTACAGAGAGCAGGAGTCCATGTGCTCGAGGTCAGAGCCTGGAGTCAGGATCTGGTTTCAGGCGGTCTGACTCCAGAGTCATCGCTCTTAGCTATAACAATATTGTGAGACTCCCCAAGCCTAGCTCCTTTAAAAATCCTGACACCTGCGTCCCATCTCCAGAGGTGGCGATTTAGTTGATCTGAGATGTGGACTGAGACCCGGGATTTTTAAATGATTCCCCGGGTGAGTCTGATCTGCAGACCTTGTTGGAAGTGATGCCGCGCTGTTTCGCTCCGGACGTGGCCTACTGCCGGCCGCTGCAGCGCTGGTCCGTCCTGCCGCTGCAGCGCTGGTCCGTCCTGCCGCTGCAGCGCTGGTCCGTCCTGCCGCTGCAGCGCTGGTCCGTCCTGCCGCTGCAGCGCTGGTCCGTCCTGCCAGGGAATGAGGTGACCTCAAGGGTGGGCGTCCTTCATGAACAGTGCAGCCCACTGGGAGTCACAGCGCGAACAGGAGCAGTTCGCTATTGGTTCCTATTAACCGTATCTACAGATAATCCTTTAGGACGGATTCAGCATTAGACTGGCAGTGAGCTGTGTGTCTGAAGCTGAGAACCAGTTAGTAGCATAGGAAAAACCCACAGGATAAAAGCCACAGCTTCCATGGAAGGCAGCTTCACAACGGTGTCATAAAGTACCCTCTCCCCTTCCTTAGGTCAGAGTGAGCCTAGCCTGAGTGCTGGGGCCTTCCCCAGGCCTTCAGGGGACCGGGACCGTGTGGAACACAGCGTCAGACAAAGGTCAAAGACCTATGATTTCTGGCTTGATAATTGTACTATGTGTGCTTTAATAAGTGCCGGTTTCCTTTATCTTACTATTTTGTGCTTCAATAAGTGCTGTTTTATTTTTCTTTTCTTTTTTTTTCTTTTTTTTTATTTTATTTATTTATTTATTTTTATTTTTATTTTTCGAGACAGGGTTTCTCTGTGTGGTCCTGGCTGTCCTGGAACTCTGTAGACCAGGCTGGCCTCGAACTCAGAAATCTGCCTGCCTCTGCCTCCCAGAGTGCTGGGATTAAAGGTGTGTGCCACCACGCCCAGCTGCTGTTTTCTCCCACCTTGGGCTCAAGGATCTTTCACTGGCTGGGCAAGAGGCTTGAAACGCTAACTCTTCATGAACCAGAGAGAAAACAAAGGAAAACATTTTTTATACAGGTAATACATACATACATACATACATACATACATACATACATAAACCCATACACATACTCTGGTCAGGGCCAACTACCTCTCTCATCAACTCCACCAGAGTTCATGCATACTTACATACATGCACATATACCTACACACATATGTGTATACATGCATATATATATATATATATATATATATACACCAAATGTATACACACACACACACACACACACACACACACACACATTTGGTGGATGGGGCTGAGCCCCAAATGCCACACTTTAGTTCTTCTTTCTTCTCTTTTTACAGCTTCTTAGACAAAAGCTCTTTAGAAAATAACCTTATAGCTAAAATGTTACACAAAAGGGGAGTTACAGAGGGATGTCAGTAGTAAGTTCAAAGCTGTGTTTCATTCTGCAAGTTCATTATAAGTTCAAAGCAGTTTCCCAGGGCCTTGCTTTATCATAGTGCACACCCGTGGCTTCATCCTTGGATCCAAGCCAGAATGAATGTTTTTTCTTGATCACAAATTTATCCCAAGTCTATTTCTCATGTAATTGTGAAAGTTCACTGTATTCCTTATTATGCAGTCTTTTTACTTACTATTCTATGAGGAGGGGGCACATTCTATTCTTTCTTCTTCTTGTTCTTGTTCTTCTTGTTCTTGTTCTCTTCCTCTTCCTCTTCCTCTTCCTCTTCCTCTTCCTCCTCCTCCTCCTCCTCCTCCTCCTCCTCCTCCTCCTCCTCCTCCTTCTCCTCCCTCTTGTTTTTTTGAGACAGGGTCTCTATGTATAGCCTAGGTTATCCTGGAACTCACTCTGTAGATCAGGCTGGCCTCAAACTCAGAAATCAACCTGCCTCTGCCTCCCAAGGGCTGGACTAAAGGCGTGCGCCACCACCGCCCAGTGGCCCATTCTATTCTTGATTCTAACTTTATTATATCTTTCTGGCAAAACAATCAAAACCACCTCTTAAAACTTTCTTCCTAAAATCATTTTAATCAAATCAGGAATTCTATAAAAATCATTAATCCATCTAAGCAGCATTAATTCATGAACGTTCATCTTTATGCTGACCTTCAGGAAGTCTGCTCAGTTGTGTGGGTTGATGCCCAGGAATCATCAGACTGTAATAGTGACAGGAAAGGCATAACGACTGCAAGAAGCAATCCTTGGTGTCTTGGGGCCTTGCCTCTCAGGGCTCACCCATCGTAGGCCTCGCATATGGGCCACCTCCAGGAAAGCCCCTCGCTGGCCCTGGCCTCTCCTAGATGGCTCCTGATTCTGAGTCTCATCTTTCTAGTTTCCCACAGGCCTCCTCCATCAGGCTGCCCACTCCTTGAGAGGACAGTCACTTTGACCTCCTCCGCTCTCTCCACATCCGCCATACCTGCACATAAGAGCAAGGCTGCAGTTGGCTGGATTTTTCCTCTTTCATAGTGATCTAACAGAGCCTTGGGTACACTAACGTCGTAACTAGTAATTTAAGTTATCATTCATATATTCAAGGTGCTTTACATGCATGCACACACATCAACTATTACCTATCATCTATGTGTCTGTCTGTCTGTCTACCTCTCTTTGTTATTTACACAGTTGAAATTCACACAGATCTTTACATATATTTTTACACATATCTATTACCCTCCACTCTGAAAGAGGGAAACTGAATCTCACAGAACTTAATCTAATGCGCCAAGATCCTGTAGTTGAAAAAATCGGCAGTCAGCGTCCACCTGCTCTCTTTTGTGGAAAACGCTGCAGAGTGCGCAATGTGCTCTCTCAGGGCCTTCGGATGTGACTGAAAACTCTATGAAGAGACTCTGTCTGGAGAAGCCTGCCATTATGATGCTATTCTGACAGGGCTCCGGATATGGTGACCTTATAGTCGACTGATTTATCTTCCAAATCCATGAACTTCTATGCACGCGCCTTCATTGGCTTGATGATTTCTCCTGGTTTAGAGATCTCCGGTTTTCATAATGTATATATACCACATTTTCTGTATCCATTCCTCCATTGAGGGATATCTGGGTTCTTTCCAGCTTCTGGCTATTATAAATAGGGCTGCTGTGAACATAGTGGAGCATGTGTCCTTATTACATGCTGGGGAATCCTCTGGGTATATGCTCAGGAGTGGTATAACAGTGTCCTCTGGTAGTATCATGCTAAGTTTTCTGAGGAACTGCCAGACTGATTTCCAGAGTGGTTGTACCAGCTTGCAACCCCATCAGCAGTGGAGGAGTGTTCCTCTTTCTCCACATCCTCGCCAGCACCTGTTTTCTCCTGAGTTTTTGATCTTAGCCATTCTGACTGGTGTGAGGTGAAATCTCAGGGTTGTTTTGATTTGCATTTCCTTGATGACTAAGGATGTTGAACATTTCTTTAGGTGCTTCTCAGCCATTTGATATTCCTCAAGTGAAAATTCTTTGTTTAGCTCTTTACCCCCTTTTATTTTTATTTATTTATTTATCTATTTATCTATCTATCTATCTATCTATCTATCTATCTATTTATTTATGTTTTTCGAGACAGGGTTTCTCAGTGTAGCTCTGACTGTCCTGGAACTCACTTTGTAGACCAGGCTGGCCTCGAACTCAGAAATCTGCCTGCCTCTGCCTCCCAAGTGCTGGGATTAAAGATGTGGGCCGCCACCACCTCCTGGCTTACCCTATCTTTTAATAGGGTTATTTGGCTCTCTGGAGTCTACCTTCTTGAGTTTTTTGTATATCTTGGAAACAATGAATTTATGAATTCTTAGGCAACTGGAGAATGTCATCCTGAGTGAGGCAACCCAATCACAAAAGAACACATATGGTATGCACTCACTGATAAGCAGATATTAGCCCAGAAGCTCAGAATACCCAAGAAACAATTCACATGTCAAATGATGCCCAAGAAGAAGGAAGGAGAGGCCCCTGGTCCTGGAAAGGCTCAGTGCAGCAGTGTAGGGGAATACCAGGACAGAGAAACGGGAAGGGGGTGATTGGGGAACAGGGCGAGGGAAGAGGGCATATGGGACTATAGGAGAGGGGGATCCAGGAAAGGGGATATCATTTGAAATGTAAATAAAGAATATATCGAAATAAAAAAAGAGAGATCTCAGGTTTACCAGTTTCTCACTGTCAAAGACACCACACTGAACATCTCTAGGCACACATCTTTGCTCACATTTGAAATTATTTCCTTAGGGTACATTTCTAGAAACAGAACTGGGTCACAGTGTGCAGGCTGCCAACTCACAAGCCCAACTCACCCTTTATTGTGCGCCAACTAAAAACCGGTGCCGGCTGGGCATGGGGTGTGCGTTTCATTCCCCCCAGAAAAGAAATTCTGCTAATTTGTAGCTTTAAAAAATCATCTCACTTCTCATTTGCATTGTTTTGATTATAAGTAAACTTGATTTAAAAAAAAAAGTTTATTGGCCTTTTGTGGATTTTCATATTTGAATTTAACTCAAGCCTTTAGCCTGTTTCAGTCTTGGTACATGTTTCAGTATGTTTCCTGTTCTGACCTTTGTAGTCTTCAAGCATTTAACACTGGTAAGCTTTTATCCTGTTTGCTGTCCAATACTTATTGAATGGTTTGTTTCTTCTATAGATTTACATTTTTTATGCACAGAGTTAAAAAAAAAATGGAGTTAGCCTGTAAGGCAGTAGGTGGCAGCACCCCATCCGCGGCCTGTTTTGTTGATCTCCCGCCCACGTCCATTTTCATGTCGGACTCTGCTGATAACATAGTTGATTGCCTTCTTTACCCCCTTCCTTATGACTTTTTTTTCCCCCTCCTATGGTTCCATTTCTAATTTTACGGCAGATCCCACAGCCACAGACACATATATAAAAATTAAAATTTAGTATATGTATATAAGAAAAAAACGTGGTCTTTGTCCTCATGAGTGCAGGTTGCTTTGCTTAGCACTATTCTGATTTCACTCATTTTCCTGGAAATATCATGATTTTATTTTCCTTTATAGGCAAATAATATTCTATCGGACACACATTAAGTTTTAAGTTTTAAATATTTTAATCTACTTAGTCAACTTTAATCCTAGAAAAATTAAAATCCAGTGATTAAATGTTTTTTTTTTCCAGCCCAGCTTTAAAATACGTGAACCCTTTGATTTGTGTTGGTTTATTTTAGTACACAGCATGATGTCTTTAACTCCAATATTATTTCCCCAATAGTTACTTTTGTGATCTCTTTTGACTTGTGACGTTATCTTGTATGTTTTATTCCTGTTGAATTTAATTTTTCCTTTTATTTTTCTTTTAGCACACCCTGTCACCCGTGACCTTGTAAAGAAATGGTAAGACTGTGAGGATAATACCATTCTTATTACTGAACTGGTGACCGGCAAAGCCAGACGCTAGACTCCTGGAGCAGAACACGATCTTGGGGATTCTGGGAAGACTCCTTCCTTCCCTGTCGTAGCAGGCCCTTTCTGAATCACAGTTCCAATGGGAAGAAGGAAACAGAAGGACTGGGGAAATGTAGCTTAATAGTAGTATTTCCTTAAAACCAGTCCACCACCAAAATTAAAAAAAAAAAAAAATAAGTACACACGGAAAGTAAGAAAGGGACTGGAGAGATGGCTCAATACTTAGGAGCACCGGCTGCTCTTTCATAGAGCCCAGGTTCGATTTGAGCACCCACATGGTAGCTCACAACTATCTGTAGCTCCGACTCCAAGGGATCTGACTGCACAGGGCGCATAGACATACAAGCAGGCAAAACGTCCATCCATCCAAAATCCAAAAAGTAATAGAGCAGTAAACAGAGAAGAAGTCCGCAGCGAGGAGTGACTGGGATACCGTGGTTGGCACATTTCATACTAGACCTGTGCTTTCTAGGGCTGTAGGCCTCCGTGCTGGTGGTCTTGTGTCTTACAACTGCAGGTGGGCAGCTCCCAGTGCTCCTTGCTTCTAACTGAGGCACAGGAGCTACGGGAATAGGCGCATCCCTTCAGCTTGTTCTCCGATGAGATGGCTCAGGTCTCTGAGTGGTCAGCGTTGGGGGTTGCCACTAGTTACCCATTGCCGCTTCCCACTTCCTAGAAGTGTGTGTCCCCATTAGTTCTGTGTACAGCCCCTTCACCGAGAGTGTCACCAAGCCACTCACAGCCCAATACGGCAGTTGTGCTCCCTTTCCTGTTGTTACCTATTTTACCAAAGGAGTTTGTTTCTGGTGCCAGCAGACCCTTTCTTTTGTTACGTATTCATGCCTTTATTGTGTATATATAGTATGTAATATGTACTCTTAGAAGTAACACCTATTTCTGTTTTGTTTTTCAAGACAGAGTTTCTATGTGTAGCCCTTGGCTATCTCGGAACTCAGGGATCCACCAGCCTCTGTCTCCAGAGTGCTGGGATTAAAGGCACGGGCCACCGCCGCCCATCTGGAAGACTTTTTTAGTCCACAGTGTTTGAGCAACCTGATATCTCTCAGAACAATTTTTTTAAAGATGTTTTTATTTGTTTTATTTATATGAGTACACTGTAGTTGTCTTCAGACACGCCAGGAGAAGGCATTGGATCCCATTACAGATGGTTGTGAGCCACCATGTGGTTGCTGGGAATTGAACTCAGGACCTTTGGAAGAGCAGTCAGTGCTCTTACTCACCGAGCCATCTCTCCAGCCCCTCAGAACAATTTTTTTTTTAAAAAGTATCCTTTACTTTTCTAAAATGTCTTTATTCTTTTCCCCACCCTTTTATCTTAAGACAAGCTTTCACAATAGAGCCCTGGATGGCCCAAAACTCACTATGTACAGATCTGCCCACCTCTGCCTTTCAGTGCTGGGTTAAAGGGGTGAGCCCCCATGCCGGCCTACACAATATGCTTTGATACTATCCACCACCAGCGTCTCCACCACCAGCCCCCACAACCTCTGACCGTCACACCCTCTCCAGTCAGTGGTGCCTGCTGGAGTGCTGACTGATATTGAAGGTTTGATCCAGTGACGTCACCATAGCTGCAGCAAGTTCACCAGTGAGCCAGCCAAGTCGAGCCCAGAGAAGAGTACCGGAGGCCGTGGGTGGAGGCAGGGGATATGGGGGCCAGTGCATCTGGTGGCTGCGATGGGGCTGGTAGAAAGGGGCTGGAAGTTGATGTTTTCACTATGCGTATGCATCATTATGTGAATGTGAGTGCAGGTACCCTCAGAGGCTCAGTTCTCCGGAGCTGAATTTCCCGAGACTAGAGTTATATGTAGTTGTGAACCAACCATCCCAGGTTCTGGAAACTGAACTCAGGGACTCAGCAAGAACAGGGCACACATTCTTAACCACTCCCCTGAGCCATCTCCTCAGACCTTCTCTCAGCAACCTAAGACGACCCAAATATGCACTGTCCCACTTACCCCTCCCCAGATAAAAGGTCTGACTAAGAGTCATCTGTTGTGAAACTATTTCTTAAGCACTCTCTGAATTAACTAGCTTGTATTTGTTAGTTTTTATTCTAGAAAAAGAGTTCAAGATCTTTCAAGACCGAAAAAGCAATGGGGAACTCCAGATAGGTAAGGTGATATTTTATGGTTTTGTTTGCAATGACTGTGTTTGCCTAATAAACGGCATAAATATTATTCTTAGTTGGCCATTACTCCCGCATCTCAGGTGTGGTCGCCATCTCTTCTTACCTGGGTTCACTTTGCCAATATTGTTAACCCAAGGGGACTCAAGACATGAAAGCTAATGCCTGCAATGGTCCCCAAATTTGTCTGCATATTAGAATCATGCAGGGAGCTTCGCTGCTGATTACAGACTGGATCCCATACCCAGAAATCTGATTAAATTAGTTTCAGAGTAGAGTTTTGGAAGTATTGACGCTCTCCAGATGTCTTATAAACAGAGTTTTGAGAAACACTGCCCCAGGTGCAACTCTGATCTCCCTTGAAACGCCTGTGTCCCTGCTGCAAGTCCCCCTTGGCAGCCTCTTGGCATACTCTCATTTACACTCGGATGGACGGAGCCTTCACCCTGGACGTGAACATTCTCCGGGTCTCCAGCAGCCCAGCCCGCCGCTGTCTTTCACACTTGACTAAAGGACTTCCTTTTTTCTTCCTTGGCTCCTAAGGAAAGCCTGGGACTTTCTAGAGAAGTTTTGATGAACAGAAATATTGAGTGTAGTTACTCCTCACTATTCACTGTTACAGTGTTAATGTGGTTACATTGTTGATAGTGTGGTTAATTGTTACCATCGAGGAGTCAGCACCCATACAGTCCTAGGGTTTACTTTTCCTGTCCTATGGTTCTTTGGGGTTTGACAGATGCATAATGGATACAGACTACTTCACTGCCCTAAAGTCCACTCTACCCTTCCTTTCCTCCCTTCCCAACTCTCTGAGCCGGCAGGGCAGCAGCCTCTGATTAGCTTTCTGCTTCTACAGTTTTGCCTTCTCTGGCTTGCCATACAGCTTGGATCTTTCAGCATGACCCCACAGGGGCTGGTTTGACTTGACAAAAGACATTCTAGCCTTTTCCATGTAAAATCTCATTTCTTTTTAACATAGCCCATTGAACCCAGTATCACTCCTTTATATGGAAACCTCAGGTTATCAATGTACCTATCTATAAGAAGGGTTGGTGCTAATATTGAGTAATTATGAACAAAGCTGTTATAAAATTTATGTACAGGTTTTGGCGTCTTTTAACTTCATCTGGGTAAGTGGGATTCAAGCACAGTTATTGAATCAGATGGTAGGTATATATTTAACATCGAAAGGGAACGTAAGAGTCTCTTCCAGTGTGTCTGGATCATTTTCTGTTCTCATTTCCCATGAATTCAAGTCCCTATTGCCTCTCATTTTCCTGTCAGCTTTTGGTATTATCAGCGTTTTAGTTTTTAGCAATTGTAAGACACATGGAACAGTAGCTCGTTGTATTAATGTGCAGTCCCCTTACGACAGGATGTTGAACATGTTTTACAGCCTTCTTTGCATATTTCCTTTGATGAGGTATCTGTTTAGCCTTGGCTGCCCTAGAACTAATAGACCAGGCTGGCCTCGAACTCACAGAGATTCTTGACAAGTTTTTATTGGAGTTCTTTTCTTCTTACTTAATCTCAAGTGTTTGCTGTATTTTCTGGGAACTAGTCCTTTATCAGGTATACACTGTCTTCTGGTCTGAGTTTGTCTTTTTGTCCTCTTAGTGGTATCTTTCACGGAGCAAATGCTTTGATTTCAACTCAGTTTAGCTTATCTTTTTCTCTGTTAAGAATTCTGTTATCTACAGACTAATTACCAAACTCAACATCTCTTGGATTTTCTCTTACTATTTTGAGACAGGATTTCAAGTATGCTAAGTTGCCTTCCAATACTCTCTGTAGCCCAGGATGATCTTGGGGTCCTGATCCTCCTGCCTTCATCTCCCAACGCACCCTTCACTCCGGGGAAAACCCGACTAGTCCAGGAGGTGATGGTTCCCATTTCCACCACCGCCCTTGTAGGCTGTGAGCTTCGATCCTGGCTGTCCACACCGTTTGCGTCTTCCTGTGGCACCTTCTTGGGAAACCTGTGCTGATTTCTCCTTTCCTCCTCAGCCTGGAGCAGCAGGCGTACCTGTTTCACAGGGCTAGTGGGACTGTGTGTGATAGGGATCTTTAAACCACTCATCATGGGCCTGGCACACACAGTAAATGTTCCACAAAGGGTTTCAATCCACGTTACTCTGTTACTTTTTCATTTTATGACCACCTGATACAGCGTTTCACCACCAAAAAGGAGTGCGGTGTAGATGTTGGCATACTCAACCTGACTACAAATTATACTGCTAACTCCAAAATGGCAAAACTGACCTATCTTATCTCTAATGGGTTCATTTTAAGCTATTAATTTTATTTAATTTAACCATTAATTTTATAATAATTATATCCTCCCCCTTTGTGTGTGTGTGTGTGTGTGTGTGTGTGTGTGTGTGTCAGAGGACACTTTGGGAGTCAGTTCGTCCCTTTCACTGTGGGATCCAGGTTCCAACTCAGGTTGTCAGGGTTGTGCAGCAAGTGCCTCTTTACCAGCTGAGTCATCTCACTGGCCCAAGGTCACCATTTGCTCTTAAACACAGTTGACATGGCCATCTCACTCCATTTTTATTTTAATGTTTATTGGGTATTTCTTTTTAGTGTACGGAAATTGTAAAATTCTATGAGGGGTGAGGATGGAGGGATGGCTCAGCGGGTAAGGATGCTTGCTGCCAGGCCTGGCAACCTGAGTCCGATGCCCAAAACCAACATGGCGGAAGGAGAGAAACAACTCCTGTGGTTGCCCTCACTTTCACAAATCATGCCATCAGCATGTGTGTTAGCAGGTGTAAATAAAATGTAAATACACCCCCCCACACACACACACACACATACATGAGAGAGAACATTCTCAAAGGCAAACCCATATAGGCGTTAGGAGCCATCTTTGAGTTGCTTGTCAACAGGATTTTATTTAAAACCATATTCTACTTTTCTGCTTTGTTAATAGGAGGCTGTTCTGGGGAAATCAAGATCCTATTCGCCCTGTTTCTGAGGCGGCTTTGAAAGCTACGCTGACCAAGAGAATTGAGGACCTTGCTCAGCCCAGGCTGGTCTCCCGACATTATGTCCCTAACAGGTTTGTGCCTGCACACCACCAGGGTGCTTCATCAGGACTCCACAAGGAACACAAACTTAAAGCCCGACTCTCTCATCAGCAGTAAACTGTTGAACCCGGAATCTAAACTTACTGTGCTCTAGGGTGGTTTCCTGTCTAATACTGTAAGAAATAGCAAATATGAATCATTCTATTAAATACTATACAACCTTTTATTTAGGACAAGGAATTAAGATCTTTTTGTCTCTCCCACCTTGTAAGACTTGCAAATGTTTTAACCTGTCCTCCATTTTCTGTGCATCCTTATTTCCCTGTCTGGACAACTGAATGAGACTGTGAGGTCGGACCCCAGCCAATGGGGAAAAGACACAGACATCACGTTAGAATAAAAATCAAATGCACTTCCTGTCTCAGTGTGTTTGTGCTTCCTGGGCACTTCCTGTCTTGGTGTGTTTGTTTCCTGGGCACTTCCTGTCTCGGTGTGTTTGTTTCCTGGGCACTTCCTGTCTCAGTGTGTTTGTGCTTCCTGGGCACTTCCTGTCTCAGTGTGTTTGTGCTTCCTGGGCACTTCCTGTCTCAGTGTGTTTGTGCTTCCTGGGCACTTCCTGTCTCAGTGTGTTTGTGCTTCCTGGGCACTTCCTGTCTCAGTGTGTTTGTGCTTCCTGGGTACTTCCTGTCTCAGTGTGTTTTTTCCTGGGCACTTCCTGTCTCAGTGTGTTTGTGCTTCCTGGGCACTTCCTGTCTCAGTGTGTTTGTTTCCTGGGCACTTCCTGTTTCAGTGTGTTTGTGCTTCCTGGGCACTTCCTGTCCAGGTGTTTGTTTCCTGGGCACACCCCTTTGAGCAAGAGTAAAGTTGCCTTATCAGACACTTCTGTTGGAATAGTGGTCTCTTTCTTTAGAAACCCAAACCTATTTCTAACAATACCACAGGCAAGTTTTTCTGGAACATGATCAGTTCTAACAATAGCCTTGAAGATTTGTATTCTATTTCCTAATGCTTTGACTTATGTGGGCTTTTCACTGTGTGTGTATGTTATGCTCGCTTGGGGTGGGGGTTGCCTGTGTGTCTGTACAGAGGCCAGAGAAGGATCTCGGGCGTCCTGTCTATGGCTCCCTCTTTATTTCTTTGAAACTGGGTTTCTCGCTGAATCTGGGACTAGGTTTGTTGCCAGCAAGCCCCAGGGACCTGCCTGTCTCTGCCCCATATAGTGCTGGGGCAAGAGGCAATGTGGATAACTGTTCCCACCTTCTTATGTGGGTGCCTGCGGGGCCCACACTCAGGCCCTCGGGCTTGAAGCACATGTGCATCTTCCCTTCTGTTTAAAGGGTTTTCATCCGAAGGGCTGGAAGCACGGCTCTGTGCTCCAGAGCACTCAGTGCTGCAGGGAAGACGGGTTCAGTTTCCAGCCCCTGCGCAGGAGCTCACAACCATCCTCAACTCTAGTTCCAGGGCACCCTATGGCCCCTTCTGAACTCTGTGGGCACCAGGCATACACTTGATGCACATACGTGCCTATAGGAAAAACACTTATACAGGGAAAACAAACAGGAAAACTAAAGGGTCTTTTTGGTTTTGGTTTTTTCCTGGTCCTGAGTGTTAAACCCAGGGCCTTGCACATTTTAAACAAGGGTTCTATCGCTGAACCAGGATCTCTTTTACTTAAGAAAACATCTTCTTAAGCTATCTCTCAGGAATTCTTACAGAAGCTCTTAATTTTTCAAGCCAGGGACGCCAATTTTTTTGAGATTAATAATTAATATAATTACATCATTCCCTTTCTCTTTCCTCCCTCCAAACCCTCTCATACGCCCCTACTTGTTTCAAATTTTTGGCTTCTCAAGGACAACAATAGACATGCTACAGTGGATGGAAATGGGGTAGGGTGGGGTGGAGTGGGGTGGGGGACATGAGGTCTCAAACCTACACAAAGAACTACTAGTAACTAAAGAACTGGAGAAATAGTCTCCCCCAGGCCAACACATATCCGAACTGTTTTATGGGAAGAGACATTTTTGAAGCTGAAAGGAAATGTGAACCCTGTCCCGGTTCCCTCAGGGGACTGGCCGCGTGCCTGTCCTCACGCTGATCTCAGGGGGTCTTGGATCTTTTCTGTCCACGTTTCCGTCCTGTCGGCCATGCCTGGCACTCCCTAACAGCTTCTGTGGTTTCCCCCTGGGTGTCCTTCCCTAAACACATCTTCTTCTAAGGGTTTTGTTTCCTGTGATTTAAGGCCTCCAGAATTTTATCTCTACTTACCTCGGGCTCGCTGGATTCCCCTGTTGGGGGTTGCCACACAAACCCCTCCAGCCCCGCAGGGCTCCTTCCCAGTCTAATGTTGGCTGACGTAGACTTTTGTTTCAGAATGACCTTTGTGTAGGCTGCACGCATTGGTGTGCTTGCTTGCTTGTTTTTAAAGTTTTTAAACAGTTTTTCAAAATCCTTAAAGGAAATTATCTCATTTGTCTGGACAAGAGAGTGCCCGTTATGCATGGTTAATGTCATCATCTCTCCTTTTTATCCATTTGGAAGATACACAGGAAAGCTCCCTGGTTTAGAGTAAAATAATAAATGCTCACTGAAAACTTGACAGCCGTAACCATTTCTAAAACAACTTAGCTCTTCCCTGTGAGGAGGATCAGCCAGCGGCACACATGCAAGCTTCCTGCCTGCTCTCCTCAGCCTGGGGATCAGTGCTGAAGAAAAGTGTAATGATTTGGATTCACATGTCACTGTTTTTTCTTTTTCTTTTTTTTTTCTTCTGCTACTTGCAGAGCTCAATATTACTACAGCTGCGGAAGAGAGTCTGTTATCTGGGAGATCTCTCCTCCCGCGCTGTTTACCCGGCCTTCCAAGCGGATCCAGAAGCTGGCCAAGCCCAACAGATTCAAAACACAGTGTCTACTAAATAGGTGGAGTATCTTAAGCTCTGCAGAAATCCTCATCTAGTTTGCTTGAGGGTCACCGCTTTAGTCTGAGTGAGTCTGAGCCGGAATGGAAATGGCTCTTCGTGTCCAAAACCCCTGGGTGAAAGTGTCGAATGCCTGCAGCAGGTGTGGGTGGCCAGGAGATGGGCAGCAGCAATGGAATCTGACTGGGTATGCCGGGACAAAAATTCACAGTAAAGCTTCTCACGATTAGATAATAAAAGGAGTCTCTCAGGTCTGTATGATGACTCCTGCTCGTAACCTACAGCACCCAGAAAGATCCAGTATACAATGTAAAAGCTACAAAACCACTATCACCTGCAAATATATACATTCGTGTATGCATTGCAGAATACTACTAGCAAACCAAACCCAAATATACATTGAACAATATCCCTGTCAAAAACCAGTTGACTTACAAGTGCAAACTTTTTTTTTGAAAGATTTATTTATTTACTATTATATCTAAGTACACGGTAGTTGTCTTCAGACACACCAGAAGAGGGCATCACGTGTCTTTTACGGATGGCTGTGAGCCATCCTGAGGTTGCTGTGACCTTTGGGAGAGCAGTCAGTGCTCTTAACCACTGAGCCATCTCTCCAGCCCCCCAAAGTACAAACTTTTATTTCTACCAGCCCTACTCTGGGTCCTAAATGTCTTTATGTAATAATACACAATCAACGATTGTCACCGCTTTTTAGTAGATTTTGACATCATAACTGCCTTTGAATTTTGTTCTTCATATTAATGATCATTTTAGAATATTCTGGGTCTTTGTGTGACTATATGAGTTTGGGTTGATGGAAATACCCTCAGATTAATGGTGATGCCTGAACAGAGTGTGGATATTTTAGTAACCACTTAGTTGTCTACTTTGAAAGGGTAAGTTTCATGCGTGTTAACTATCTTAGTTATAATAACAAGACCTATGGCTCTCTATCCTTAGAAAGTCATCACTTACTTGAGAAAAACTTTTTTCCATGCTAAGTTTGTAGATTTGCTGATTGATTGGTAGATCTTTGATCAGAGAAAGAGATATGTGGTACGCAGCCTGTGATAACTGGCCAAGTTAAGACAAGGATTGTCACACACCATACTACAGAGGAGAATGGCACCCAGAGCGTCCTCAGTGGGGACTGAGGGGACTAATAATTTCAAGAAACTAATATGAGGTGTTGGTAGGAAGTGAGGTTTCTTTTGGCAGACCGTAGGTCAGAACCCATGCAAAATGGGACATATAGATTCTAGGGTGTTTTTCCCCTAATGAAATCAAACTTTCGAAGAATTAAATCGGAATATGAGGCGTAGAAGCAGTGTCTTGGAATTTTGCTTCCTATATACAAGCATATTTGCATACATGGTGACACATAAAATGTATCTCACACTGTGGATAAGTAAGAAACAGCAATCTGGTTTAAAAAAACACAAAACAAACAAAAACAAACAAACCAAACCAACCAAACAACCAAGCAACCAAACAAAACAGCCTCCAGTGCATGCTCTCGTGGGTGCGAGAAAAGAGCATGCGCACATCTGCAGGTTGGTTGTAGCGATGAGCTCTTAGGAGCTCTTCCGTTCTGCCGGCCAAAGGTGACATTTTGTTTCCGTTTGCATATCACGCCCTCAGAGAGAAGATACCAGGCACTGTCCGTTTCTCTGATCCTTCTCCCCGGATTCTGCGACTCTCCATAGCCAAAGGCACAGATCCCAACTACATTCCTCCAAAGAATGTAAGTGGCGGGGGACCTTACCATGCGTGCGACACTCGGTCAGGTTACTTCCAAGTATGCGACTTCAAGTATGAGAGGCAAACTGGGGGGGAGGGTTTACTCAGGCCCACAGTTTGAGGCCTCAAGGCGGACAGGCGTGGCGATTGGTGGCTCCACAGAGGCAGGGGTATTATCGTCATCCCCACCCCCACCCCCGGTACAGAAAGAACACAAAACAAGCCACTTCCTGGGTGCCGGGAATCGAACCCAGGTTCTGAGCTCGATTCTCTGAGCAGGTTCATCTCTCCAGCTCCAAATGAAGGGTTTTTGTTTGTTTGTTTGTTTTTTGTTTTTTTAGATTTATTTATTTATCTTATTTATATGAGCACACTGTAGTTGTCTTCAGACACACCAGTTGAGGGCATCGGATCCCATTACAGATGGTTGTGAGCCACCATGTGGTCACTGGGGATTGAACTCAGGACCTCTGGAAGAACAGTCAGTGCTCTTAACTGCTGAGCCATCTCTCCAGCCCTAAGTTATTATTATTTTTTAATGTTCTAAGAATAAACACAAACATTTTATTTAATGCTGCAAACTTCACTCAGTTCCTCAATTATACAATTATACATAGACCAAATTCTCTTAAATATTCACACTTAAGTATGCATTCAGCTTTCTATGAATAGTTTAAAACTTACTCCAAGTTATAAAGTTATCATTTTACTCCTTTATTAAACATACGGGGCCGGGCGTTGGTGGCGCACGCCTTTAATCCCAGCACTTGGGAGGCAGAGGCAGGCGGTTTTCTGAGTTCGAGGCCAGCCTGGTCTACAGAGTGAGTTCCAGGACAGCCGGAACTATACAGAGAAACCCTGTCTCGGAAAAACAAAAAACAAAAACAAAAAACAAAAACAAACAAACAAACAAAAACCCATACGGGCCAGTAGAGAATAGAGCCGTCAGGAGATCACTTCAGTCATGTTTTCACGTTTTGGCTGATGCAGCCCTTCTGCGGTCCCATTGTCTTCCCACTCTCTGTCCTGCTTTACTTTATATAATTGACTAATGAGTGCTTGTTTTAATCAGCTTTTGATTAAAAGGCCTAATTAAAGGCAGCGGTAGACATATTCCTTCAGCTTGCCTAGAGCCCCATAGCAGACAAAGCACTACTCATCCGAGGTGCTTTTAAATGCTTAATTAGGTCTTCACGGTGTTGAGACACGCACCATCCTCGGTTTGAACCCCAGCTTTGCCGTCTCCTAATTATATAAATGTACGCTATCGAGCCTCCAATGGCTTGGTGCTTCCATCAGCGAAATAGGGACAGAGACAGTGCGCCAGGTGGGGAAGGCATTACTGGATGCTTGTGAAATGTGGACCCTCGATGGCTCAGCCTTGTCATCGTCACCTACACAGCACAAGAACAAATTTGGAAAGCAACTGCTTTCTCTGCCTGCGATTAAAGTGCTGTTGTTTCCATTGATCGATACACCCTGCTTCGAAGTCTTCATACTTAATTTTAGATCTATTTTATTTTAGATTTATATTTTATATTATTTTATCTTATTATGTGTATGAGCATTTTGTCTCCATGTCTATATGTGTGCCACTTGCATGCCTGGTGCTAGTGAAGATCAGAAAAGGTCAATACATCTCCTGGAACTGGAGTTATAGGTAGTCGTAACCACATGTGGGAGCTGGAACTGGAACCCTGGTCCTTTATAAGAACAGCGAGAGCTCTTAACCACTGAATTAGCTCCCCAAGCCCCACCTTCACAGGCAAACCCAAGTAGTGTGAATAGACAGAGCTCATGGTATGAGCAAGTTTTCACAATTTACATACTGATAAAGGACACCCGGGTCTGTGGGAAGCAGCATCACAGTCCTTTCGTTCCCTGGTCCCTGCGATCTCTGATTTAAGAGTTCAAACAAGACACAGAGAATATAGTGTGGGAGACAGGCTGTGTTTACTAAATAAACTACAGTTTTGGAGCTGGAGGGATGGCTCAGTGCTTAAGAGCAGTTGTTCTTGCAGAAGACCCAGGGTTGATTCCAGCTGCTCACATGGTAACTCACAAACACCCCTGACTCCAATTCCAGAGGATTTAACACCCTCTGTGGCCTCCTTGGTCACCAGGCACACGCGGTACACAGACATACGTGCAGACAAATACTCATACAAATAAAATAAATAAAAGGAAAGGGAAGGAAGGAAGGGTGGGAGGGAGGGAAGGAAGGAGGGAGGGAGGGAGGGAAGAGCTGAGAACAGATCATGGCCAAAGAGACCATTGTCTTTTATACTTCACACGGGCTTTATTTTCTTTTTCTTTTTAAAGATTTATTTATTTATTATACGTAAGTACACTTGAGCTGTCTTCAGACACCCCAGAAGGAGGAGTCAGATTGTTGTGAGCCACCATGTGGGTGCTGGGATTTGAACTCAGGACCTTTGGAAGAGCAGTCAGTGCTCTTAACTGCTGAGCCACCTCTCCAGCCCAGCTTTATTTTCTATAGTCTTTAGCATGAGCGGCTTTTTCTGGGAGACACTGTCCCGATTTAAGAATTCAAACAAGCAAGTCAGTGTCACTTAACTCTCAGGAGAGGCAGTAATAATAGTCTGTCTTTGCTCTTGCTGGGTATTAATCCTATGAGATTCATGGCTCCCAGATCCAGGTTTGGAGAGTTATTCATTAATGGCCTTCGAGTATTATGTCTCTTCAGGGACAGAAATAGGACTCAGGTCCAATTCTATCGATCCCCAAATGAGAGCTTTTCAGTCCTTTGTTTTAGTCTATTGAGTATGAGGGAGGGGTCACGCCCCAAAGCCCCCCCCCCAAGCCTGCCAAACTCTTAACTAGCTGCCTAGCAGAGACACAGCTTCTGCTTTCCTCTTGGCTTTTACTGCTTTTCTTACTTGTTCCAATTAGGAGAGCGCTGCTTAGGTAAATGTCCTTTACTGTGGTGATCTGTGATGCTGAAAGGCCCTCCCCTCAAAGGTTTAAAAAATTAGGACGCAGTCTTCTCACTTGGGTGTACACATGCAATACAGCCACACCTTCCCTTGGCCAACTTCGTGTTTTATTTTTAATTGTTTTAATCACATCTGTTTGCTGGTGTGTGGGTGCACGCATGCGCACACGCAGCCACGCCACGGCCCTCTTGTGGAGGCGAGAAGACAGCTCTGGGGAGCCGGTTCTCTCCTGCCTTTATGTGGGTTCTGGGGACTGAACACAGGTCATCAGCTTCACATGGCGATTCCTTTAACCTGCTGACCCATCTCACCAAGATCAGCGTGACCACAGCTTTCTGAGTTAATCTGTAACAGCGCTGGCTGTTTCTCCCACACCTGCCATGTAAAAATTAAATCTGTGTATAACTGGCGTGGAGCCCTACAGTCCGGCTTGAGTGAGACGGACTCTGATCCTGTCCAGGATTGCTGAAGGATTCCCACCCTTTCTGTTGAGTTATTGGAGCTCGGTCAAGAGCTCGGACCGTATTTTACAATGCTGAGCTGGACACGCGCTTACGCACCATTCTCTCTTTCTTTCCTAGATTGAGACCAAGATTTCCTTCTCTACCCTCAGTGCTGTTGCAACTCCAAGGATTGTAGACCTTGCCCACCCAAGGATTAAGATAGAGGGCCTATGCTATGAAAGAGAAAGGAGTGAATTGCCCATCCGTCCTGTAAGCCACTCCCCACACCCCTCCTCAGCTTTCTTTCTGATTGCTCCTAAGAGGCTATGTTTGCCCCAACAAGGCCTAGGCCGAAATGATCAGAAAAGATAATGCCCGAACGTGCTCTATGATGGGAAGGGCGGACTACCAACAGGATAGGGGGGATGGCAGAGGAGGTGAGCGCAAAGAATGTGGCTTTGAACTTAGTGAGCTGGGGGTGAGTCTTCGCTCTTCTCAGGGAGGACTGGCTGGTTGCTATGCAACAGCCCTCTTATTTTTTACCAATAAAGAAACAATATGGAAGACGTGCCTTCCGACGTCAGACAGGAGAATAGTCAGACAACATGGACTCATTGGCACCTATTGGGGAATAGGACAAACAGTCTCCTCTGAGCAGTTTATACTGTAATGGAAAAAGCAGGCAACAGACAAATGAGTTTGTGCTGTAGATACATATTATGAGGAAGATTAAGTGAGCCAGGTACTGTGACACAAATGTGTTATCTGTTGTCAGGATCCTGGGGCAGGAGGATCTCAGGTTTGAAGCAGTGTTGAGTTGTATAGCACGAAGGCTTGTAAAATGGTCTCAGACAGAGACAGACGACAGATAGACAGACCGACAGGAAGACTAAACAAGTACTGTAGAGATGTCCCATTAAAACGGATGATCTCTTTCTGCAGGCCAGGAATCTCTCTGTGAGGGTCTGAGGTCTGAATCTAGAGACAAGGAAAATGTGTCTCAGCCAAGACTGAGGAAAGATGTCTCACGCAGAACTAGCAAGTGACAAGGTCCTGAGGCAGAAAGAGCCAGGACAGAGGCCTTGCGTGGCTGCCAAGGGTCACATGTCCTGATGGGGAGGGGGAAAGATGAGGTCAGAGACGTGGGGTTCAGATTTTATGGGGGTTTTACAGATACAGGAAGGACCCTTCTCCAGTGTCAGCAAAATGAGGTTCCTCAGAGGGGTCTAACACCGGAGGGTGGTGTGCTCTCAACTTAGTTGTAGAAAGTGCTTGCCTGGCGGAGGGCTGTGAAGATGAAGAGGTGGAGACAGGTTCCTCAGAGCTGTCTGTTCTCCAACAGTCACCAGAGGAAGGCTGCACGACCGCAGTATTGCAGGAGAAAAATGACAGGGAGACAGGGGACATGGGGAATTCTGGGATGGCATTTGTATCTTTGTTGTTGTTGTTGTTTGTTTGTTTGTTTTTCTACAGGTAGCCCCTGCTGCCCTAGTTGCTAATCCTAGCGAAAGAACGATATTTCTAGCAAAGTCCAAACGTGTTCATGAAGATTATCAACCTGTCCGAGACGCCCGATGGCCTGTATCTTATGCTGCGACTCATTCTCAGGTGTCTAACAGAATCGTGGAACTAGCTAATCCAAACACAAGGTATTGCCATTTAAGGTTAAAGGGGGACAGGAAGGGTTAGGGGTATGGAGGAGGGGAAAAGGTGATCTGAAGTTAAACAAAGCAAAGCAAAACCACAACTTTTTTTTTTTTTTTTTTTTTTTTTTTTTTTTTTTTTGGAAAAGAGCAAAATCTTTGGCACCAGACAGCTTGCAGACCCTAGATTGTGCTTATAGCATCTTTGACCCTTCATTTTCTTATAATGGTGGTCTTGAAATCACAATGGGACGATAATATGCTCGTTACTCAGCATGGGGGCGAGGGTGTGCTTGGAAAATGCCAGTTCCTTTTCTGTTCTCCTCACAATCAGGTTGGTTTCTTTTTCTCCTATTCCAGGGGTCCATCTCACGTTGTATATTATGACCCGGACGTCTTTAAAGTCAAGCCTTCTGCTTTGAAAGCATATTGTTCCTCCAGGATCAAGGAGCTGGCAGAACCTATTGTGCGTTAAGTACAGCAAGTCACCCCAGGCAGACACGAGTTTAGGTATCTAGGCCACGGCAGAAGATTTTGTTCCCAGCCTCGGTGTTTAAATCTAACCGATCATCTCCCAGACGTGAGACTTCCAGGAAACACTGTGAGCGTCAGATGGCACTGTGTGCGATCTTGTCTTTACCAAGCTTGGGGACCTCACCCAGCAATAAAAGAGAAAGCAGTGCCTGCCTCATTATCCCTCCTCATGCTGGGATCTCGGTGGCCTCCTTGCTGCGCTGCTGCTGCTGCTGCTGCTGCTGCTGCTCCTTGCGCGGTGTGTGCTTCTTCGCTGCGCCACTGCCCCGCTGCGCCGCTGCCTCCTGAATTCTGTCTCCAGCCCTTCTCTACAAAATCCTGGCCATCGCGGTCACTCTAGCACGGCCCTGTTCGTCTCCCTTCACCACCCACAAAGCACGAGACGCGGAGAGCTTCTTTGGCTAGGATGAAAGGTTTTCACAGTTCATGTTAGCGAACAGCTTGCTTTAATTTCTTTACCAGTCTCTCCCGCCTCTCCATGCTCACAGCCACTCACCACGGAAGGAGAGAAGAGATACCTACCCGGCATACATCTATAATCCCAGCTACTGGGGGAGGGAGGGGGGAGGGGATCGCCAGAGCCCAGGAGTTCAAGAGCAGTGGGCAACAGTCACATGCCATCCCCAAAAGACAAGTAAGTTCTAAAAAGGAAAGGCTGGTGACGCGGTACGTGTCTGTGCTCCCAGAGTTTGGGAGACAGAAGCAAAAGGACCTACTCCAGAAAAAGACCTTGTCTTAGAGGGTGTATGTGTGTGTGTGTTTGTGGGTGCGTGTGTATATGCGTGTATGTGTGTGTGTATATGTGTTTATGGGTGTATGTGTATGTATATGTATATGCATATGTGTGTGTTTTTGTGTGTGCATTGTTTTTAATAGCAAGCACGAAAAACTCTGTACCAAACTGTATCTGCTTAGAGATTTTGAATTTAGTTCTCTCCATTAAAGCATTTAATTTTTATGGGACATGCCTAGATTTGCATGAACATGAATTTACTCAGAATCTTATTCTACACTGAAAGAGCTACTGTATACGGTATTTGAACAGTAGTTGCTCACTTCGAGTTTCCTGCGCCTGCTGGGTTACGCGCCTCCCGGGTCATTCACTGGGCATTTGAGCTTAAACCAATTTCTCCACTCCCTATGTCTCAGTCTCTCTCTATAAAGTAGGTCCTTCCGCAGTGTCGGAAAGATTAAATGGAAAGATGCGTAAAATAAAGCACGAATTTGAATTAAAATGTACTGTGTTTGCTGGGAGGGAGGAACAGCGTCATTAATACCAACGAGTAAAGCCCGGCCTGGGGTTTCCATCAAGCGAATGTTTGTTGACTGCTTTCCGAGGCACTGTCCAAGGAGTGGGCGGTGCAGCGGCGGTGAGCCAATCAGATGCCAGTTCTGCTCTTAGGGGCGGTTCATCTCCACTGCATCCCGTTACAGGCAAATGTAACACAGTCACGGTAACAACGCCGTGACGTAATGCTGTGAGATTACAGAACAGAGAGCGTCCATCTCTTAGGAAAGCGAGGGAGGTTTCCTTTGACGAAGAGACAGCTGGGCGGGAGCCCAGACCTTGCGTAGGACCAGCTGCCTGCAGAGCGGACGGCAATGCATTCCACAGAGCGGACTTGTGCGCTTCGGAGATGTGTTTGCGTTTCTGGTCATCCTGCGATGATTTTCTTCCCTTTGGAGAGCATCTCCCGTTTCCTTTCCAGGAACTACCTTCAAGTCACTCAAGCCTTACATGGTGGTGGGGTTAGCGGGGTTTGGGGGTGGAGCGGGGAGGATGACAAATAGCTTGGGTTTGGGGACAGCCCTTGTCTCACCGGCGAGGCCCTGAGCACAAAGCCCATTTCCTATGATGTGAACGGATAAATGAGGGGTCTGGGGAGAGGCTCCGGGCGTGAAGAGCACTCGCTGTGCTGGCAGAGCACCCGGGTCCGGTGCCCAGCACCCACAGGGCGGCTCACAGCTGCCTGCGCTTCCAGCTCCAGGACATCTGAGGCCCTCTTCTGGCCGCCTCCGGGAATGCAAGCATGTGCGGTTCGTATGTTACAGGGGCAAAACAGCCACACACATGAAATACAAGTTAAATCTTTAAAAGTAAACAATAAAAATTTATGGGTCTGGGTGTGGCGGCCCATGCCTTCAATTCCAGCACTTAGGAGGTAGAAGCAGAAAGATCTGAGTTTGAGACCAACCTGGTATAAATATCAAGTTCCAGTTTACCAGGGTTATACAAGAGACTGTTTAAAAAAAAAAAGTGACTTTTCTTCAAGGTGGCCTAGTGAAAGGATGGATACGTGACCAAGCCATCTGGGCCTAGCGGCCATTGTCCGAAACTTTGGGTCTTGAGTAGCGGACGGTAGGCTGAGAGTCCACATGGCTCTGAAGCAAAGGTCTAAGACGCCAGAGGGAGCGGGGGATGGGAGCCAGGCACTTGGAGCACCAGAGGCCGGGTTCACTGTTTTACTCTCCATCCTCAAGGCAATGGAGAGCTACTGAGTGAAGTTCATTAGAACGGGGGACAGAGCATCTTCTGCCCTTTGAAGGCGTGCCTGGACTGTAGACAGAAGGAGAACCAAGCTCTCTTCCATTGCTGCTTAGTTATAGCTCGACCAGTTTGTTATAAAAGTAACTCCTGTCGGGCAGTGGTGGCGCTTGTCTTTAATCCCAGCACTTGGGAAGCAGAGGCAGGTGGATTTCTGAGTTCGAGGCCAGCCTGGTCTACAGAGTGAGTTCCAGGACAGCCAGGACTATACAGAGAAACCCTGTCTCGAAAAACCAAAAAAAAAAAAAAAAGTAACTCCTGTTGTCCTTGGGTGATACATCCCAAGGCTCTGTGGGTATTCAAAACTAAGGAGAGGGTCTGGAGAGATGGCTCTGTGGTTAAGAGCACTGACTGTTCTTCCGAAGGTCCTGAGTTCAAATCCCAGCAACCACACGGTGGCTCACAACCAGCCATAATGAGATCTGACACTCCCTCTTCTGGAGTGTCTGAAGACACCCAAAGTGTACTCACATATAATAAATAAATAAATAAATAAATAAATAAATAAATAAAAAAATATATATATATATGTTCTATACGTGAGTAGATATGTGATAGCTCAATTTATTATTATTATTATTTTATTATTATTATTACTACTACTACTACTACTACTACTACTACTACTATTTTAAGACAGGCTGTCCTGGAACTCACTATGTAGATAAAGCTAACCTCAGATTCATAGTAGCTATCATTATCTCAGAACATTATAATGGACACTGTTGGTGTGCCCCCAATATCTTCATGTATAGTCAGTCATTCTTCCTGTGATGGTGTGAGATGGTTCTAATGCCGCCATGACACAGCTATAAGAATGGCAGGCCCGTGGCAGAGCACTAGGCTACCGTTAACTTTCTGATCCGTTGAAAAGGCAGAAACTGCTTTAGATCACTCTGCATGTGTAGTGACAATTTTGGTTCCTTTAAAAGACACAGAAATAGCCGGGCGTGGTGGCACACGCCTGTAATCCCAGCACTTGGGAGGCAGAGGCAGGCGGATTTCTGAGTTTCGAGGCCAGCCTGGTCTACAGAGTGAGTTCCAGGACAGCCAGGGCTACACAGAGAAACCCTGTCTCAAAAAAAAAAAAAAAAAAAAAAAAAAGTCTTCCTTTTTGTCCCAGGCGTGGGGCTGCTTCAGATTGCCCACAGCACCCGACTGCGATTTGCTTCATTCTCTAGCAGGGGCGTGATTTACCAGCGGTAGACAGTTTCCGCGATTGTGTGATGTTTGGAATTCTGGGGACTTTTCAGAAGAGTATATACATGCTAAGGTCCTGAGAGGCAGTCAGTGTGTGTTGGTTGTTGGCTGGTTGGCCAAGGTTTGTTAAGTAGTGATGCACAAAGAAGAAAGGAGAAGAAATTAGTATCCTGATGGTGAAGATCAAACTTGCCCCAAGGAATTCGATGCCCCCACTCATCAGGAAGTAGTCTATAATATCACTCCCTTTCACCTCTACCTTTTTCCCCCCTCTCCTCTTTAGTGTTAAGGGCTTGAAAGGGTGAGAAAAGAAAGAAGAACCCACAAAGTAACAAACGCTGGCTACATGCATATTTGTTTCTTATTTAAAAACCGTTCATCTTTTTGTTTAAAGGGGGGCATATTACATATTTTCCTTAGCCCATTTATATTACCTATCCCGTACATTGGGGGAAATGATTAAGTAAAATAAGGATTTCCTGAAGACAAATACTCTGATCCCACCAGGACAATGTTAACCAACATCATATTAAGTGACTTATAGATGTGCAACATATGTGATTTTCAAAGGTAAATCCTGTCCCAGGTTGGAGGAGAGGGAGATTAGGAGAGGTTATTTTGTTTTTCAGAACAGCAGACGATAGGATACCTACACACCGTTTACCTCAGGGAGTCTCCATTTAATAGCTTCAAAATATGGCTGAATACAAAATGAAATCACAGATTACGGAGCTAGAGTAAGTTAATGGAAAAGGACAAGGGCAGCGTGGCTTTGGCTCACGACGTGGGGGGACTAGAAGGGTTTGCCAGCTGCTGGCTGCTTTCCATGGGCTTGTGGACAGGGCTTTAACTTCGGCAAAAAGAGCAGGTAGCACGTCTTCGTTCAGCCCCCACTCAGTTTACACATCCCCACTCACAGTAAGAACCTGCACGGTTTGAGTGGGGGAGCATGTGGGTCACGGCACGTCCAACTCCCCCACCTTCGCTGACGAGTTCTAAAGGGCCAATCTGAGGAGGTCCTGGCCCCTGGCAGCCTTGGCAACAGCTATCCTAGAGACTGTAAGGAAAGGGCCTAGAGACACCCATTCTTTCAGACTTTGTGAGACTTTTCCTTTTCCACGTGGGAGGTGTTCCCCGATGAAAGAACATTTCCACTCACAGTAACATGCATCTGCCTGTCGGTCTGTTTCCTAGGACCAAGGTGTGTCCTGCTATGACTTCCAGGATGATGGGTATCCTGACAGGGATTGCAAGATAGGGGAGGCATGCAGCCAGGGACGGGGAAAGCTGGCTGCAGGGTGTGGAGACGGGAGAGCAACAGCCTTCAGGGTGAGAGGGCAGCGAGACACACCCATATGCCAGGAACACAGTGCAGTGGGTGGGCAGCTTTGTGGGTAAGCTTGCAGACATTTGTGGGACCTGGAGTGTTTGGAAAGTGCCCCCCCTCCTGGCTATGGCAGACTTGAAACATGGCCGACGTCGGGGAGCCATTTTAAGGCTTCTCTGGGATGATTACCATGTGGTTGGTTGTAGGTTAAAATATAAATGACTATATCATGTGACTTCAAAGTTAGAGGGAAGCGGTATAGATATATGACTAGAACTGTACATTCTGGTTACTGTGTCTTTAACTTCTCTGGGCCTCCATTTTATCATTAATAAAGTGGAAGCAAGAATAGTACTGCTATTGAATTCTGGTCCTCAAAGCCCATCATGTAGCTTTGGAATAAAGTAAAGCTAAGCTAATAGGTGGTTGAGACGCAGTGCATCAAAGCCACATTGGAGAATACAAAGATTTTTTCCCTCTTGGACTGCTTTAGACTGAGAGGGAGCCCAAATTTGAATTCTCCTTTTACTGTGTCTTTTGTCTGTCCTATTGCGTGTTCCCTGTGGTTTGCATGTCATCTGTTGCATGTGTGTGGTGCCAGTGATGTCTACCTGTCTCAAGCAAAAGGTTTTGCTCTGTATACATTGAACAGCACAGAGAACATACTACGGGAAAGACTAAAGGAAACTTTATTGTCTTGGAGTTCTATTGCTATGAAGAGGCACAACTCTTATAAATGGAAACATTTAATTGGGGCTGGCTTATAAGTTCAGGGGTTCAGTCCATTATTGTCATGGCAGGAAGCATGGTGTCACACAGGCAAACATGGTGCTGGAGAAGCAGCTGAGAGTTCTACACCTGACTCTGGCAAGCAGCAGGTAGAGAAAGAGATACTGTGCCCCGCTTGACCTTATGAAACAAAGCCCGCCCCTGGTGACTCCCTTCTTCCAATAAGGCCACACCTCCAATAATGCCTCACTCAGGGTCTATGGGGTCTGTTTTCATTCAAATCATTCGAATTCAAACCATTCAATTCATTCAAAGATTTGCCAATTATTATTGCCGTTATTATTATTGTTATCATCATCATCATCATCATCATCATCATCATCATCATCATCATTTTATAGAGCCTGGGTCTCTTTATGTAGCCCTGTCTGGCTTTCAACTTAGAGATCTCCCTTCTTCTGCCTCCTGAGTACAGAAGGGAGGGCAGTGTGTGATATTTCTTAGATTTGAGAGGTCCGGTCTAAGGCAGATCTTTCCGGACAAAGAACTAATTAATAGTAGACAAAGGGCAAGATACTGCAAGGATTAAAGATGTGTACAACCATGCTCAGAAAGGGGTGCCTTTTTACAGAACACTTAACAGTTTCACAAGGAGAGAGACTGCTTACATAGAATAACGGGCTATTACACAGGCTGGGAACCAGTAGGAAAGCAGAGAGTGGTTTTAAATGGTCTCAAAGAATATTAGTAATGTTGAAAGGTTGGGCAAAAATACAAGTTTCTGAAGGCAGGACGTTTTCAGCAAAAAGCTAATCCCAAAATACAGCAGCTTGACTTTGGTAGCATCTACCAGTGGGAGGGCAGTGTGTGATATTTCTGAGATTTAAGGGGTCTGGTCTAAGGCAGATCCCTCAGGAGGAAGAGCTAATTAATATTAGACAAAGGGCAAGATACTGCGAGGCGGGGCCAGGGAGCCTTAGAGAGCTGGCAAGGCTAGCGGGATATTCTAGAATAACAACAAAGGTTACTGACAGTTTCATCTCTGCGGGCAAGCTTCCCAGAGTCATATTCCTGAAGGCAAAGGTGGAAACCACGCTCACGGAGAGCTAGCTGTGGGTGTAGGTGGTCTGAGCTCACATTCTCTCCATTTTCTCAGCGTTCCTGTGAAGATGAGGTAAGACAACAAGCATGCTGTAGGTCCAGGGTTTGTGCATGGTAAATCCTCACTGATTATTTGTATTCATCTTGTTCTGGTCCTATCCAAATTCCATCTCTCTTGCCAGCTTCCTAACGCATAAAACTCCACCTCCAGAATTATTTTCCCATGACCTAAGGATTTATCCCTTACAAGAATGCAAACACATTCAGAAAAAGATGTCTCATTACATATTAAAAACGTTTGCACCTCAATAGGGTGCTATTTACAAAATCCCAAGTAGAGAGTCTAGAAGCATAGAATATAAGCCCTCCTAAGTCATTAGGAAAGACAGCCCCAACTGTCCTTACATTGTTCTGGAGGGGCCTTGTCCACGCCCACTCCCAGACAAGACAGAAGGACAGCACCAGACTCAGAGCCTCTGAATCTTATTAATTTTTTAGACTTATTTTTATTGGGGCTGGAGATATGGCAAAGCAGCTAAGAGCACGTGTTGCTTTTGCAGAGGACCCACGTACAACTCCCAGCACCCACATGGCAGTTTACAACCTCTGTAACTTCAATTCTAGAGGCTCCAACATCTTCTGGCTTCTACAGGCACTGCACACATGTAGTGCATAGAAACACATGCAGACAAAATACCCATAAACATAAAAATAAATAAATCCCTAAAGTGTTTTCATGACTTTCTGTGTGTGTATGGACCTGTGGTGGTTTGAATAAGAATGGCCCCCACTGAGAAGAATTAGAAGGATTAGGAGGTGTGGCCTTGTTGGAGGAGGTGTGGCCTTGTTAGAGGAGGTGTGGCCTTGTTGGAGGAGGTGCATCATTAGGGGTGGTCTTTGAGGTTCAAAAGCCAATGGCACCATTCTCCCTGCCATGATGAGAATGGACTAAGCCTCTGAAAATGTAAGCCAGTCCCCAATTAAATACTTTCCTTTTTAAGAGTTGTCATGATTGGACTGGAGAGATGTTTCAATGGTTAAGAGCACTGACTGTTCTTCCAGACATCCTGAGTTCAATTCCCAGGAACCACATGGTGGCTCACAACCATCTGTAATAGGGATCCAATGCCCTTTTCTGATGTGTCTGAAGACAGCAACAGTGTACTCACATTAAATAAATAAATAAATAAATAAATAAATAAATAAATAAATAAATAAATCTTTAAAAAAAAAGAATTGCCACCATTTCATGGCGTCTCCTCACAGCAATAGAACACTAAGATATGGCTCATGTATGCAGTTACCTATAGAGACTAAAAGCAGGCATCAGACCCCTGACGCTATATGAACGGTTTTATACTACGTCATTTAGGGAACTGTGGAACCTGCACATCTTCAGGAAACACACTTTTTTTTTCCCCTCGAAAACATTTTCAAGCTGTGGCTGGTTGAATGTATGGATTCAGGATTCAAGGTACTGGGGACTGACTGTATTTGCAAACCACGTAAGGTGACGACCTCTAAACTATGTGAGAGAATGCTATAACTCACTTGTTAAAACAGCCAGTCTCACAGCCTTGGTATCTAGGAAGCGACTGCTGCAGGATTCTCATGGAGAGAATCGTTTGCAGTCCTAACGGGCTCTGCAGAGTCACAGCTCAGACTGGGACAGCTCAATTTCTGCAGCCGCTGCAGGTTTCTACTCTTGGCTCCCCTTTAGCCTGGAGACTGTAAGTCCTTCCCGGGAAGTGGCTGGACAGGGTCTCAGCATTGCCAACCATGTATGCAAAGGAGAATCTCCCAAACACGGGCATGGACCCTGAGAATCGGGCTGGTTCTTGCACGGCTCAGAGGAATCCCCCGTTTAATTGATTGCTGTCGCCCAACCCCTTGGGCCTTTCCATAAAGGGGGGGGGGGGGAAGAAAACTTCCGAGCTTACATTCCAAAGGAGATTTTTCTAAAAAACCATTATTATCTTTAAGATAAAGCGAGTTGTAGGCTTAAAGGAGCAAAATATTCTCACGATGTTTTTCAGATATGTGCCGTTCAGATATGGGTTGGCTGGGGACTTCCATCTGCTGTGTACAAACACTCTAAGCAGATATGAGCCGCTCGTTTCAAGTAGTGTGGTACAAAAACTGTCTTGCTATGCAAGCTCCTATCCATTCCTGCCGGCACCCAAGAGGCCCCCTCAGCTTGTAAAGTGTGACGGTCTTCATGCTACAGGCCAGGATTCTGATATTTGAAAATGGCTGGAATTGGGATAAAGAGATGGCTCAGAGGTTAAGAGTACCGACTGCTCTTCCAGAGGCCCTGAGTTCAAGTCCCAGCCACCACATGATGGCTCACCATCTAGAGAGATAACCTTGAGATCTAGTGCCCTCTTCTAGCTTGCAAGCATACATGCAGGCAGAATGCTGTATATGTAATAAATTAATGAATCTGGGAAAAAAAGTTAAAATATGGCTGAAATTTTCTAGGCTTAGTGTTCACTACTTTGCTGTTTGTTAACTATTATTCTGGAAAGATGACATTCTGGTGAGGATGTGGTCAAAACTTTTGATGAAAATCGGGATTGTGAAGGGAAAAAAAAATCCAAAGTAAAGTCTGAAGTAATCAAATGTTCTGCACAAGGGGAACTAAGACTGCTCCTGGCCAGGTGGCGGTGGCTCACGCCTTTAATCCCAGCACTCGGGATGCAAAGGCGGGCTAATCTCTGAGTTTGAGGTCGGTCTACTCTACAGAGGGAGTTCCAAGGCAGCTAGTGCGACACAGAGAAACATTGTCTCAAAAACAACACTGAACACATTCAGTTCACAAGACGGAAAATAAATCAAGTTGTGTTCTAGTGTTGGTTGCTTCTGTGGACGAGCTAGGTCATTCCATACTGTCAGAATTCATTACACATGGTGGGAGAGTGTGTGTGCGGACTCGACTAGAACCTGGAAATAAGGCTACGATGTAACGTTGATCCAAAGCCACTAGACGGCAAAGTAACATGCACAACTTCCGGAAATGCATCCCCTTAGCTGCTGATAAAGTATGAGGGCTGGAGAGATGGCTCAGAGGTTAAGAGGTCCTGAGTTCAATTCCGGTGGTTCACAACCATCTATAATATCATATGATGCCCTTTTCTGGTATGCAGGTGCACAGGCAGATAGAGCATTGTATACGTAAAATAAATAAATCTAAAAACAAAACAAAACAAAACTGGAGCATGATAGAGATACAATGAAAGACTGGGGGTGTTGCTTGAGGGTGGAGCCTGGCTTCCCAGTACCACCAAATGATGCAGTCCACAAATGGTGTTTGTAGCCATTGGATTTCCATGATCTCTGGAGTGGCGTGATTAATAAAAACCGAAGTGGAGGTTTGGGGCTGGAGGGATGAGGGGAAGTGGGACGAGGGAGGATGAGTAGGGGAAACACAGAGGACTTTGAAAACAATGACCGCTCACCATGATTCCGATGGTCACTTGGCCAGGACATAAAATGTGCGACACCAAGAATGATAACCACAACAACAGGAACTTTAAAAAAAACAAAAAACGTAGCCATTTAGGCTCAACAATTACTTATCAACTGTATCCCACTAAGGTAAGATGTTCTAAGTTTTGCCCAGTTTTTTTTCCTCCTCTGTAAACTTAAAACTTCTCCAAAAAAACAAATCTAGATTTTTTTTTTCTTTTCTTCTTAAGTAAAGGGGTGGCAGAGAGCACTGGCTGCATGTTAGTCCTGGGGGAAATCCTGAATCATCCAATCAGGCTGAAACAAGCTTATTTGCAAGGCGTGGAGATTAAGAACCAGAGGAGAAGGAGACTTTGTATCCATTGCCAAAACCAGCTGCACACTCCTTTAGGTGACTCCCATGAGTCTCCTCTCCACATGGGTAGATGAATCAGTTTTACCTTTTAGGAAACGTTCCAACCCTCCCTCAGCTTGTTTGTTGAGGGAAACGCCGTGTCTTAGCAATTCTCACCATAGGATTCGTCCACTAACAAGCGTGTGTGAAGCGGCTTCAGAGGCCGCTCCAAGCCACGGACGGCCCCTGTGAGGTGAGTCACGCTTTTGAAAGCAAAGGCTAGCTTAGCAGGGAGAAGTGTGCGTCCTTCTGATCTGAAGCAACACGCCGCTGACGTACATACGCTCTTTCTTAGCCAGAGAAATGAATGAGTCTACAGGTCCTTCTCTGATGTGCTAGTTTGGTCGAGCCAGGAGACTTCAGACTGGCTCTCCACAATCACACACTAACCTCCTGCAGCCCTGGGCTACCTGCATCCTTTTCCCTCCAACTACAAGACAACTTCCGGGTAGTGAGACCTGGGCACAAATTCAGACCTATGAAAACCAGGACTTTATCATTCTCCTTGCTTTCTGACTTTGAGCCTTTGCCCACCCAGCTAGTGGGAAAAATAGCTTCATATCTGTCTGGCATTCAGAAGTCTCCTCAATGCCAAGATAATAAGCGTGACGGGCATCCGGGGCAGGCCTTTGGAGTTAGGAAGACCTTTAGTCCTGGTCCACACTGGTTACTGCTGAGACAGTGCTGTCCCTTCCTGTCTCCCTGTTCTTGTCACGGCCTTTAGCTTTCTTGAGTACTCTGCCCTGCCTGATACTTGGGCTGAGTGCCAGGCTGCCGCCAGTCCTACCAGCTGACACACACCCGTTTCTCTCTGGGGTTTTCTGCCCTTCTTGGTGACTGGGCTGCCAACCCAGACCCCATCACTGCCGTTCTTAGACCTCACAGCCTCTCCGCTTCCCCTTTCCACTCCCCGCCATGGATGTCTCTTCCCAGTCTGGAAACGACACAGATTCACTCCTTTTGGTCTCCTTCATAGCACCTCAACCCTAGGATACAACTTTCGGAATCTGGAGCAAAACCACCACCACGCTGCACCCATTTTCTCTTGCCCCGTTCTTTCCCTGAAAGTTGGGGCAGAGTTTGGTGGGAATAGAAGGAATGAAAAAGGGAGAAAAGGGATCACTTGGCCATATAGTTTATAATCCCCCCCCCCCATATCTATAGATTCTGTAACTACAAATTCAACCTAAGCAGATGAATCCGTGTGGTAAAGCCTGGAATCTGCATGCATATCCAATATCTGCATTTGAGCCGGACACGCACAGACCCCTTTTGTGATTATTCTCTAGACAACTATTTATAGCACTTGAATTGTGTTAAGTGCTGTAAGCCATCTAGAGGAGATTTTCAAGAATATGGGCAGGTGTACATGGGTTATGTGCAGATAACTCAAGTGTCCATTGGCTCAGATATCCACATGGGTCTTTGAAACCAAGCCCCAAGGACACTGAGGGGCAACTGTATCATTGGTAGGTTTATTTCCTGTCTGTTATATTTTAAGCTAATAGTAGGTTATTGTTGTTGTTGTTGTTGTTGTTGTTGTTGGTGGTGGTGGTGGTGGTGGTGGTGGTGGTGTTTTTCTTATCAGGATAGAGTTTGAGGTATGTCCTCTGACAGTCTTGGTCTGCCCCTCCCCGAAGCCTTGGTCAGCTCCGAGGGAAGTTTGGGGTTATTATCCCATGGGTCTTAAAAGCCACACACCTGCTGCTACCTCCTAAGACTTTCCATCCCCGTCTCTGCCAGCCATTGCATTCTTGGTCACCTCTGGAGACACTGGGTACCTCGGAACAAAAGTTACACCAGGCTGGATAGAATTTTAAAATTGTTTTTTATTTATGAAACGGAAAGATTCTAGTCCAAGTCTTTGAGAAGGGCGGCAGATAGAAAAAAACCACAGTCCTGCGAGGCGGGGATCCCAGAGTTCCCATAGCACACACCGCTGAGCACGAGCTCCAGACGCTCGTCTTAAGGTCTGAGTGCACTGCTTGCTGATGTCCTTGTGTGAACTTGGAGATTGCTAAACGAGCGAAAACCCCTTAAAGAATGAGATGCGGAGCAGGTAAGTTTGGGTGGGGGGGGGAGGTGGGAATGGGAGGAGAAAAGGCTGCCGACTCCCAGTGGGCGGGGATGGGGTATGATTCCTAGGAGCTCACCCTGAAGCTCAACTTTGCCCAGCTGAGCCCCGCTTCTGCAGAAAGGCAATGCTCTGGAAACCGCTGCGATCTTTTTTCGGGAGTTGTTCCGTGAGAGTATTAGTCATTCCCTACTCAAATGGGCATGGAGCCCAAGGCTGTATATTTACCCTGGCACGTAGCTCCCTGGGGTTTCTGCTCTCTCCGTGGGACAGAATCTCACGGTCCAGGCTGTGGCCTATGACTGGGAGGAAAGCCCATCTGCTCTTTGCTCAGTCTCTCCGCCGCTCCCCACGGAGGGCTGCTGGTGATCTCCAGCCCTTCAGCGCTCAGCCTCTGAAGCTCACTAATGTTTTCCTTCCAAAACGCCTAGCACCTTCCAAAGAAAGCACGATATGCAATCTTAACTTCACCTAGACAAACTTCTGTTGCCTGCTGGAAATGGGAAACAGAACAGCTATGTCATAGCCATGGCCCCTGCACCTTCTAGTTAAGAGGCTCTGGGATGTATGGTGAGACCCAGGAGACCCTGCAGGGGACATCTCAGCATCCAGGAGATAATGCTCTTCTGTCCTTATACCTTTCGGTGAAAAAGGTTGAGGCCCTAACTCAAGCCTTCTACACTTCTGCATGGTCTTTCACACTTTGTTCCATTCTGATGTCACGTGCAAACCAGAGGAGCCACTGTCCCGTTCAAGGCAGGCAATATGGGCCTTGCATCTTCAGCTTCAACACAAAGGCCAGATGCTGGGTGCCTTTGTGCAGTGAAGGCTTCCCTCAGCCCAGCTCTGAGTGCTCAGCTCCGAGCCTGCCACACTGAAGTCATTCTATCAGTGTTTACTGAAATGAAAAGAAACTACACTTAATCTCTTTGTGGCCATTGGGTATCCACTTACAATAACCCCAAATAAGCCTCAGGCTCCAAAGAGATAAACTAGTGTTACTAAACGATGCAGAAAGGTCCCTGGTGTTCTGCTGTTGGATTTCTTCTGGTCTTTCTTCTCCAAGGGCACAGAAAGAGCCCAGAGTTAGAGGGAAAGGTCCTCGATGTCAGATGCTAGCTGTGCCTTTTATGGGATAGCTATTTCGCACCAGGACTAGACAACGCAATGGTTTGCTTGTGAGAAGGGATGAAGGGATGAGCAGGAATAGGTCGCTTTCTGGTCCAGCTGCTCTGGTCCTGGCAGAGAGTCAGCTCCAACTGGGGCTGTGTTAGAGCCATCCCTGCTGCGGCTTTTCCTCCAGCAGGGCATGTCAAGAGCTGTGAATCAGCTTCCTGGCTAGGGTTTACCACACCCAGCTGCAGGAGCGAGCTCCCAGGTTGCTGCTAGTGTTTTTGCACTCTCTTCGGAGATGATCTATGACTTCTTTAACCAATGGCAGAGTCTCCAATTATAGATAGTTTCCATTCATTAATGCCGGTGCTCCCAATTGTTGTATGAGAAAAGTCAGGTTGACGGCAAGTTTCATTTAAAGGTTTATTTGGGGGGGGGGAGGTTGTGCATCGTATCAATCTGCAAACAGAAACGCACATCCTGTGGTCGTCAAGCATCTGCTTGTGCCAGCGGCAGGAGGGAAACTGCCTCTTCTTTCAGCTTTGCGAGAGGAGCCAGGGCTTGGGGGAACTGAGGCTCAGAGAAGCAGGCGGGCAGAGACAACAGACCACTATATTTGTTGTCAAATTTCTATCCCAGCAAATATACAAGCAACCAAAGAAAAATACATAAGTTAGGTTTAAAAACGTTTGTGCTTCTAAGGGAAGTATCAAAAAAGTAGTTCTGGGGCTGGAGAGATGGCTTGGCATTGAGGAGGCATCTACGGCTCTTCCAGAGGTCCTGAGTTCAATTCCCAGCAACCACATGGTGGCTCACAGCCACCCCTAGCTCCAGTCCCAGAGAACCCAGTGCCCTCTTCTGACCTCCACAAGCACCAGGCACGCACATGATGCACAGATATGCATGTAGGGAAGAACTCATACACATAGAATTAATAATTTTTAAAGTGGCGGTTTGGCTCAGAGTGGGGGAGCATATTCTGCAAATGACACACGGGATGAGGACCTACTGGCCAAAATATAGAGAGAACTCTTACAACTCAGCACGCAGATAAATAACCCAATTTAAAAATGAGCAGGGGGGCTGGAGAGATGGCTCAGTGGGTTAAGAGCACCAACTGCTCTTCCGAAGGTCCTGAGTTCAAATCCCAGCAACCATATGGTGGCTCACAGCCATTCATAACAAGATCTGACTCCCTCTTCTGGAGTGTCTGAAGATAGCTACAGTGTACTTACATATAATAAATAAATAAATCTTTAAAAAAAATAAAATAAAATAAAAATGAGCAGGGGAAATTCGTGGCTTGGCAAAGCCCATTCTGGATTCCAGAGCCTGGAGTAAGACAGGAGGAGAGGAGTGACTTCATGGCCAACCTGGGCTACTCTAATGAAGCCCTGTCTCAAAACTGGAAGGGGAAAAAAGAAAAAAAAAAGTGAAGTTGGTTTTTCTAGAAAAGTATGTAAATGGCCTAGCAGTCCTTGAAGCAACGCTCAACAGCATTGTCATTAAAGAGACGCCAGTCAGGGAGTGCCATGTTGCCATGACCAGACTGGCTTTGATGTATTCTTTCTTAAAGACTTATTTATTTATTTATTTATTTATTTATTTATTTTATGTATATGAGTACACTGTAGCTGTCTTCAGACACACCAGAAGAGGGCATCGGATCCCCATCACAGATGGTTGTGAGCCGCCATGTGGTTGCTGGGAATTGAACCCAGGACCTTCGGAAGAACAGTCTGTGCTCTTAACCACTGAGCCATCTCTCCAGCCCCAGATGTATTTTGATGTAATTTTTTTTTCTTTTTCAACAGAGAATGTTGACCCTCTCCAGGTACAGAAGGGTGCAGCTGATCCTCAGAAGGTTACATGAAATTACCAGGGACTCCAACAAGGCCACTCTTTCTTATGCGTCAACGAGTGGGGAATCTACATTCAGGAACCAGAATGGATGCAGAAGTTCACCACAGTGTGAGTCCCAGCTTTAGATGAGTGGGATCAGCACGGACGGCTTTCAGATGACCAGTAGGCAGGACACCGCAAAGCCACGTGGTGAAATCTTGTTTAACCGCACAAAGAAATTGTTTTAAATTTTTGTTGCTTTGTTATTTTATGGAGTCGTTTAGGATTTTGTCCTTGGATTTTTTTTTTTTTTGACACACAGGATTTTACTATGCAAAACCACCTGGCCCCAAATTCACACTCCTTTTGTCTCAGTCTCTCAGGTGCTGCGATTACAGGGCTCGACCATTCTGCCCAGCCCTGGAATAAAAAACTCTGCCAGAGCCTGACAAACACAGAGGTGGATGCTCTCAGACAACCATTGGACTGAGCACAGGGTCCCCAATGAAGGAGCTAGAGAAAGGACTCAAGGAGCCGAAGGGGTTTGCAGCCTCATAGGAGGAACAACAATATGAACCAACCAGTACCCCCAGAGCTCCCAGGGGCTAAACCACCAACCAAAGAGTACACATGGAGGGACCCATGGCTCCAGATGCATATGTAGCAGAGGATGGCCTTGTAGGACATCAAAGGGAGGAGAGGCCCTTGGTCCTGAGAAGGCTCGATGCCCCAGTGTAGGGGAATGCCAGGACAAGGAAGTAGGAGTGGGTGGGTTGGTGAGCAGGAGAAGGAGGGGGATGGGATAGGATATTTTCAGAGGGGAAACCAGGAAAGGGGATAACACTTGAAATGTAAATAAAGAAAATATCTAAAAGTCAAAAACAAACAAACACACAAACAAAAAAACTGATTTATGTATAACATAAAGGAACCTTGAAAACATATACCAGGAAGAGGGAAAGACCTTATACCACAGTGTTCCAGGTCTCTAAGATGTCCAGAACAGGCTGCACACAGTGGCTCACGCTTTCTCCTAGAACTTGAGAAGTTGAAACAGGAAATCCTCATGAGCTCATGAGGCCAACTGGACTGCGGATTACGATCTTGGCTTAAGGGGAAAAAAAGGAAGTGGAAGAGAAGGAGGAGGAGGAGGAGGAGGAGGAGGAGGAGGAGGAGGAGGAGGAGGAGAGAATGAAATGTAGAATAAACATTCCTGATGGGCAATTTAACAATGGTAGAGACGACACTGGCAGTTTCCAGGAGCTGAAGGATATCGAGGACGAGGACGGAGACCAACTGCCACGGTCCTTGATTTCTTTGGGAGGATCTGTTGGCTGAGCTGTGTGGTGAACAATCACAAACAAGGTAGGTGATTGTTTCTCAGCTCTGGAGGTGAGCAGGCCCACAGTCAAGGCGCTAACAGCTTCCTTGTATGCAGAGACCTCTCTCCTTGGCTTTCAGGAAGCTGTCTTTAATTTAGCATGGAGCAGAGCAGGGAACTTTTGTGGCACTAATTCTATTCTGTTCTAGTCACAAAGGCGCTATCTACTCTCATGGCCTATCACCTTTAAGACCGCCCCTCCAAGCCGGGCGTGGTGGCGCATGCCTGTAATCCCAGCACTTGGGAGGCAGAGGCAGGTGGATTTCTGAGTTCGAGGCCAGCCTGGTCTACAGAGTGAGTTCCAGGACAGCCAGGGCTACACAGAGAAACCCTGTCTCAAAAAAAAAAAAAAAAAAAAAAAAAAAAAAAAAGACCGCCCCTCCATCCCCCAACAATGAAGGCTAGGGCTTCAATACATAAGGATCAGGAGGATGCATGCAGTGGAAGTTTCTGGCTGTGTCATGTGTTATGCAGACTCACATGGTGTTTTGCTAAGGCAAGACCCGCGAGAGGACATGTGGGAGGACATGTGGTGTTTGGAGAGAGTATAAGTAGGACTCGGTGGACAGTGACTGGCCCCTTGCATAGCTAGCCTTGCAATGCTTTGTTGGTCTTGTGTTCACTGATCTTCACTTTGATGAGAGAGGCAGGGCAGAGAACTCCTAGAGTCCCGGCTGCTTCTGGTTGCTGCCACTGACTGGTGTCCATTCAGCTGAGGCTTAGCTGTTTCTGCTGGATTGTGCCACAGCTGCTGATTCCATGTTTGGTATCCTGACACTACTGAACTGGACTGCTGGTATCCTGACAACAGAGACTGGAATCAGCCCAAAGAACTCCTTCTAAACAGGTCCACATCCCCTTGCCCTATTTACCATCTTTTCTCCCCTACCATTGGACTGAGGGCTAGAACCGGTGCTGAAGTGTTTGAAAATCCTTATGAAAGTAGGTTTTGAAAAATCTAAGCCTATAAGAGGACACAAATATTCAGTCAATCGCAGGGGTGCCACAGAAGTAGATAATAGTGATGGACATCCATGAATGATAGAAGAGAAGCCACTAACTTATGCTTTTAAGTGGTGGGTTTCATGTGAGTTACGTCTCAGCTAGAATGTTAAACTACCATTATATGTGCAACTGACAATTTGTTGCATGCTTAGTAGCTTGCTAAATACACTTCCAGATCTAGCTTCTAGAATAGAGAGCTAACTCCTTTTCACGTTAAAAATCACAAGTGAGCTTTTGAAAAGAAAGAGCAATCCCGATGCTGACCCCAGTGGAGCCCGAATCTCTTCATAGGCTCCAGACCAAAGGTGGCTTTGGAGGCCTCCTTGTGATTCTGCTCTGCTTCGAAGCTGCTTCCAGCATCACAGCCTGCAGGTGGCACCCATTACGGAAGTGATTTCTCCGTTGGGTTTGTTTCATTGCTGTCATTGCTTTTGATGGGGTCTCATTATGTAGCCGGAGCTGGGTTGAACCTTCCTACATAGCCCAGGCTGGCCTGGAATGTGTGAGCCTTCCGACCAAACTCACGGAGTGCTGCCATTACAGATGTGTGCTACCGCATCTGATGAAGTGACCACGCCTTGCTTCCTGTCTACTACTTCCTGTCCTCTCCCAGCAGGCCAGCGCTGACAGCTCAAAGAATGGGGCCCTTCACTCCTGCTCATTCATGTTCTAACTTTCGTGGGGCCGCGGGATGTTCAATATTTTAGGCGTTCCCTTGCCTCTGTGGAGTCAATCACTGTGATTCAACTGTGGGCCAACATTCATTTGTTCCATGTTAGAGCAAAAGCTGGCGTCCATCCGAGTGCTCTGCAAACCCTGGATTTTATAGTCTGTGAAATTCTAGGCAGAAACTCAAGATCTAAAGAGCCAGGAACACGCTAGTGCAAACACATGCCTGTGCGTCCTCTTTATGATCTGACTCAGACACCCTGGCTTGTTTAACAAGACCTAACCTTGGCCTCTGTGGTCTTGGCCTCCGGTGTGCTACGTCCTCCTGTGGAAGCTTCTCACCGAGCCTGTTCACTGCCATGTCTATAGTTTGGCAAATGTGACTGGGATGATGGTCCAAACCACAGGGCCCTAATCAAATCCACTCATTAAAGAAGGAACTTTTCTTATTCATTCTTCCCCAGAAGCCAGAGCCAATTGGTGGGGAAGATTTGATGGAACGAGAAACAAGGAATCGGAAGGGCAAGGAGCAGCGAGGAGAACAGAATAGGGGTGGCTTCCACTTTGAGGGGATTTACGCTAATAGGGGGCTGTGCTTGCCGATGTTGGAGGCCCACAGAACAAAACACCCATTTCTCATTGGCTTAGACAAAGAAAGCCATTTTCTTCTTGCATTTCGTCTCGGTTGGGTTTGGACTGGTGGGAGGACAGACGCTCTGTTCATGTGATCATCCTGGGAGCCAGGCTCTTTTGGCAGTCTTCTAGATCCACAGCAGTCTCCATTTTGCCAGCAGGCTGAAAACAGCCAGGAGATTGATCTCTGTATGCAGGGGTAGGAAGTAGGGTTTGGTAAGCCTCTGTCACTGGGATGAATAAACAAGGGTTTGTAAGCCAGCATGGTAGATATTGTAGTACTCAGAGGAAGGGCTCACCTGACAATTCACAGGAATGGTGGCTACCAATGTAGAGATGGATATCTAAGCTGGGGTCCCAGAGCATCTTTGTATCTCTTTTTTCTTTGCTAATGGGATACTCTTGCATGAATGGTTTCTCCAGCCTTCCATTACTTTAGGCCAGTTTTCTCCAGTTATCAAGCAATTGAATGTCCTAGGAAGACAGGCCCCAGGAACATGCTGTCTAAGCTGACCATGGTGGTCCTACAGGCGTTTTGTCCATTTATCAAATATTTAATGAGTTCCTGCTAGTAACACCAATTTTCTGATTTGCCAGCTACGGGTATGGAGAGGAGCACACAGCCCGGTGCCTAATAATGAGAAAGAAGGACAAGACTCACGGGGAGAGGCTGGGATAGGTTTTCCTTCTCTGACAAAATAAGTGAAGAGACGTCGAAAGAGGAAGCTGGGCTTTTTCCTTCAGTGTTTGGACACTGACTACGGGATGTGGGCAGGAAGCAGTGCTTGGAACTGAAGCTGTTATTTTGTGACCATGAAGAGAAAAGAAGGGTCTTAGGAAGAGGAGTTGAGAGGCCTGGTTTAGATACCTAACTAAATCTGGAGACAGCTGCCTCTGTTGTAAAGTAGGAGTCAGATTTGCCATTCTCAGCTAGATATTCAATCACTTGTAGCCAAAAGCAGTCTAATAGACACGCACTATTTTGTTTTCATTATCTCTTTTGGGTAAGAATGAGCAAATGCATCCATAAAGGAAGAGGAAAAAAAAAATTTGGTTTCATCTTCTTTCTAGCTTTACTGTTTGATCATACAGGGGTTTCTGTTCCATCATGTTGTCTGTTCCAAGTCATGTTGTCCGAGCCCTACTCCTTGTGGCTATGGTGACTGGTTTTTGACTGTCTGTTTCATACAATGTAGAATAGGCTGGGAAGGGAGTCTCAGTGAGGAAGTATCTGTCCTAAGTTGGGCTGCGGGCATGTCTTCGAGGGACCATGTTGGTTACATTAATTGAGGTGAGATGACACCCCTCACGCTGGGTGGCGTCATTCCCCAGTCAGAGGTTCCTGAGTGGCATATGGATTGAGCGAAAGAGCTGAATACCAGATTGCATGAATTCGTTCTGTGTCTGCTCTTGACTGTAGCTGTGATCAGCTGCTCCAAGTTCCTGCCTTGACTTTCCGGGAAATGAATGGTAACCTGGCATTGTGATCCAATAAACCTTTCTCCCCAAAGTTGCTTTGGAGAGATTCAAGTGCAAATGTATGTTTGCCCTGACTATGACATGGTTGACCCAGAAGGTGTTTACGTCTTCCCATTTCTCATGTATCTGGCTGCTCTTTACTAACAACCGCCATTAAGGGGTTAAGATGTGGCTGTGCGCCTCACTGTGGCCAATGAGATGTTGAGCCCAGCCCGTATGTCATAGAAATGACTGACTGCTGGTCCAGGCCTCTCACCTTTTCCCTTCCGGGGAATTTCGTGAAAGTACTTCAGTGTGGAGGGAAGCTGTACTAAAAGTTACTGAAGAGAGCAAAGGGTTTGTGGGAGCAGGATTCCTCCTCCCAGATGACTCTGGTTTGTGTCAAGTCGTTATAAAACCAACCAGGACAACCTAATAGAGTTTGAGACGCAACTCCACCGAAGTGTGACTATCAGGAGGTCGATGCTATTAGAAGCATCTCGGGGCTGCTAAAGCCTCTAATGGAAGAGTGTGAACACACAGCCTCCAGCTGGGTAGCCAACTCTTCTGCAAAGCTCAAGCCAGCCGACGTGTAAGAAAAGGGCCAGGGGCCGGCCAGAATGCTCTGCTTCAACTCTATCTGCTGGGCACATGAATACTTCTTATACATTATGTATTCTGAGTTTTGGATCATAGTACTTATACCCCGCCCCCAAGGATCTGAGATCATAGTACCTATACCCCACAAGGATGCTACATCGTAGTACCTATATATCCCCAAGGATGCCTCCTCTTAGGGGAAATGTCAAATTCCCATACAAAAAGATTAAAGAAAAACGGAAGGAAGGAAGGAAGGAAGAAAGGAAGGAAGGAAGGAAGGAAGGAAGGAAGGAAGGAAGACAGCAGGGAAGAGGGAGTGTCCATCTGGAGGAAGAAGGAGAATCTTCGGCGTTGCTGCTCTGAACTCTACGGATGACTCATACAACCTATGAGCCGGCTCATGGTGGTTTGACGTCCTTCTCAGATGTGCTAGCTAAGCTGAGATTCAAATCTATGCTCCTTAGGGTTTTCTGAACTTAGGCAGCAGACTCTTACCAGACGCACAAGGTTTAGAGGAGAGGCCTCTTCAGACAGACAGACAGACAGACAGACAGACACACACACACACACACACACACACACACACAAATACAACCTGCAGCCGGGCAGTTGTGGCGCACGCCTTGAATCCCAACACTTGGGAGGCAGAGGCAGGTGGATTTCTGAGTTCAAGGCCAGCCTGGTCTACAGAGTGAGTTCCAGGACAGCCAGGGCTACACAGAGAAACCCTGTCTCGGAAAAACCGAAAACCAAAAACAAACAAACAAACAAACACAACCTGCTCAGTCCATGTAATCTTACTTGTATGTGTGTGTATGATGTGTGACCGCTTGACATTGAATAATCAATTGGGAGGAGGGGCTCTTCCTTGGGGAGGACCATTTCTCCAGCTCTTAGTGTTCTCTGAGACTTGGGTGCAGGAGTTGTGTTTGGATGGATCAGTAGGCGCTCTAACCAGGAACTCTTGAGGTACAGGAGTTCCTAAAGTCTAGTGAAGCCAAGGAAAGCCAGCGAGAAGCAGTGTGAAGTCCCTGAACCCGGCGCTCCGGATGCTCTCTGGTTCCCGTTAGGTGGAGTCAAGAAGTTGCTGAGTCAGCACCCCTCGCCTTCCTTAAAATGCCCAAATAGTGGGGCTGGAGAGATGGCTCAGTGGTTAAGAGCACTGACTGCTCTTCCCAAAGTCCTGAGTTCAAATCCCAGCAGCCACATGGTGGCTCACAACTATCTGTAATGAGAACTGACTCCCTCTTCTGGACAGCTGCAGTGTACTTACACATAATAGATAAATACATTTAAAAAACATTTTTTAAAAATGTCCAAATAGCCCAAAGTTCCCAGGACCAGCACTAAAGCCTCTCAGTATCTTCCTCTTCTCGTCCTCCCCACCTTCCTCCTTCCCACAGGTCCCCACTACTTCAAGATGTTTTCTCTAAACAAGAGTCCATTTTCCCCCCTTAAGAAGAACAAGGGAAGGGTTTGAACGGCATGACTTCCAGTACGGCTCCATGTGTGTTGTCGCCCCGCCTTGCTCCCCGTCCCCCCATACTGCACTAACACATTAAGGTGAATAAGAGGTTCCCTCTGGGTGCTGGGATCCTGGGTTGTGTTGCTGCGTTTCGTGTTCGGTTTTTGCTATCTTTGTTTCTGAAGTCAATGTCACTCGTCCAAGGCAAAGGGCAGTGCCTGCTGTGTGTGACTCTCCTAATCAAGAAATTGTTCCTTCCACCCCTCCCGGGCTTCCACACTCGACTGACTTCTCAACAAACCTCCACGTAGCAAAACAAACATCCCCAGTCTTCTCTAGGTCTTGGAAGGATGGTAATTGTTGCTTATTCGAGAAACTTCTTTTTAAAAATATGCATATTGTTTTTACACTTTAGTTTAAGAAAGAAAAAAAAAAGGCCAACTCAAGTTGATGGACCTTGCAACAAATTTACTTCTGAAAGGATCTTGTTGCTTTCCTGCAAGTGCTATTCAAGGTCTCTGGATGCTTGGGTGGTGGCCCTTCTAGCTAGCAAGACGTACTTTGATTAGTATTTCTGGTCCTGAATTGTTCTTGCTTGCAGTGGGGCTCAGATGTACTTGAAGGATTTCTGACCTTTGGCTGGTGCACTGGCTTGAAAGGTGAAGGTGATGACATCCAAACCATGAGTTCATTATATGGTAGAAGGAGAGACCCAAAGCCTGAAAGTTACCCTGTAGGGCTGGTGAGACGGCTCAGCGGGTAAGAGCACTGACTGCTCTCCCAAAGGTCCTGAGTTCAAATCCCAGCAACCACAACATGGTGGCTCACAACCATTCGTAATGAAATCTGACACCCTCTTCTGGTGTGTCTAAAGACAGCTACAGTGTACTCAATTATAATAATAATAATAAATAAAATTCTTGGGCCAGAGCAGGAAGGAACTGAGTGAGTGGGGGTTGACCAGAGCGTACGGGGCCAACCAGAGTGAGCAGAGGTTCAATCCCCAGCAACTACATGAAGGCTCACAACCATCCGTACAGCTACAGTGTACTCACTATACATTAAATCAATCAATCAATCAATCTTTAAAAAAAAAAAAAAAAGAAAAAAGAAAGTTATCCTGTGAGGTTCACAAGACCACAGTTTTTGACCCCTGACCCCCCCTCCCCCAGTACATAAGCACAAACTGGTTTCTGACCGAATCTTAGACCTTGTTGAAATCCCTCTCACTGCCCTGATCTGTGGGGCAGATCTAAGCAATGTCAGCTCCCCCACAGTCCTCTTGGCAGTCCTTCTCCTCCAGCATGAGCAGACAGCATCTAGGAGAATGCGTCGAAAACGCTCTCCGTCATGTGTCCACTCCTGCTTTGTGCCCACTTTTGCCCTTCTTGTTTTCCAAAATGATGTCAGAATTTAGCCTGGGTGCTGATGGCTGCTCTGAACTTAGGTTACAGGGCAGTGCGCCGGGGCCAGGCCGTTCTGTTTAGGCTCGTAGTGTATTTGTTTACGGAGGAACCGTTTTAAGGTAAAGGAAGAGGAAGCTGGCTGAGGATGTTTAATAGGATCCTGTAAACATTTGGATTAGCAGTGCTTCTTGGTGTTCTACTCATGGGCTCTGTTGTAAAGGACTGGAAAGACCGAGCCAACATGGTAGGTGAGAGTTCAGAAGTGTGCCCCGCATCACACTTGGACAGTCTAGGACGAATTTCAAATGGCCTTTCCAATCTCCATCCTTTCCTAGTTTCTTACCTTCGCAACCCGGAGTCTGCTGGTCATGTGACCCACTTCAGCCAATGATATAAGAGGAAGTTGCCAGAAAGCCTAGCTCATGGAGGTGAAGGGCAGGAGGATCTTAGTTCGAGGCCAACCTGGGCTACATAGTGAGCCTGTCTCAAAACTAATCAACCAACCAATTGTAGCAACGTGTGTAGTCAGAATGACCTTAAATCCCCGGTGACTTTATGGAGTTACTCTTACAGCCCAGAATTGCCAACCAGCTGGTGAGCTGATGCCTTTGTTTGTTTTTTTTTTCAACACAGGGTTTCTCTGTGTAGCCCTGGCTGTCGTGGAACTCACTTTGAACTCAGAGCTCCACCTGCCTCTGCCTCCAAGAATACTGGGATTAAAGCCTCAGTGTGCGCCGCCGCCACCACACTGGGATCAGCTGCTGACCCTTTAAAAGCCAGGCAAACAAACATCCCCGGTGTGTCGACTCCACCGCAACCAAGTTAGTCTTGTGTGTGATGAAAGACGCAACCGCTCTTGGGCATTCGAGTGCTGAGATGGTAAGTGGACAGTAAGGGGGGGGGGAGGCTCAAAACAGTGTGGTTCATGGGGGGAGGGGGAGCCTTGTGAGAGATGCGGACCCTTTGAGTCTGCAGGTCAGCCTGTGGCCTGAGATTCTGCGCGTCCCCCAAGCTAACGCTCATGGGGTACACTCTGGACCACACTCAGAGATTAGGAAAATGGAGGCCTCTTCAGCCCCTCTCTCTTCATAAACATCCTATTCAGCTACCAAAAGGAAAAAAAAAAAGACCCCATGAAATTTCAACTTAAAGTTTTTTATTTAGAATATAATTTTTAAGACAAAAAAGCAATTCATTTTATTCAGCAAAATAAATTTAACAAGTTCATTTAAATAAGGTAAATTCTAGACTCTGTAACTTTTTTTCTTAGCTACTTGCTTTTTTCTGCCCCCTTGGAATCCGTAGCTGCTAAACTGGGTTGCTTCCCAAGGTAGCACAGCTGCAAGAGAAGGAACTGTTTTATATATATACACAATTCAAATATATAAAATTTGAGGGACTCAAACACACCCACGTTCTCATTCGACCACCAGTGTGTGCAGGGAAGCAGAAGGAACAGGCACAGGGCCGTGGAATCCGGAGCTGTTATTTCTTCCGTAGAAGCCAGGTAGCTCTGAAGTGGGCGCGACATATGAATTGCTACTGGAGGGTGCTGGCCCAGGACAGACAAAAAAAATGTTCCCACTCATCTTTCATTAAAATCCAAAGGGAAATGCAAGCCACACCCCTTTCCCAGCCAAGCCATCGCTTTACACAGAACTGCATTTGACTTTCTGTTATTCTGTTGTTTTGTTTTGTTTTTTTTTAGTTATATACATAAAAAAATACACTGTGTTAAATAGCAGGACAGCAAACAATGAGACATTCGACACTGCACTGAGACATCAAAACAGCCAGGTAAGCCGAGGAAGGAGGAGCAGATGGAGTTCCCCCAGCGAGTTCAAGGGCCTGGCTCCCTAGTCCGTAACAGATCTGCATTCCGAAGGCAAGCCTTCTGACCGCCGCCACTCCGCCAGGCGCTGCTTAAACCATTTCTGAAAGAGAGAGATGGCGAACAATTATCTGTCACATACCAGAAAAGTCAAAATATCCATTTCATCTCTGAGGGGAGTCTGTGCGGCTCGACTGGGAAGGAGAGGCGCAAAGGATGCTGGGAAGGTTCTCGCACAAAAAAAATGTTCCCAACCTTCCCAGCCTGAGGAACTCTGCGCATGCGGTGTATGCTTCACCTGACCCCCTCGCTCCCCTTTAGGTCTCAGCTTAAACGGGACCACTCTATTAAGAGCAGGCTCTCCTTATTTTTCTGTTTTAGTACATGGCCAACGTCACACGACTTTCATTGTCATTGCTTTAACTGCACGCACGCTCTTGTGGAACGGAAGGTCCAAAGCCTGGGCTGTCCTCATCTTACTATCATTGCATCTTATTCCTTAACACAGACTCTCACGACTGATCAATGTTTGTTTGACTGAATAAAAGGAACTGAAACAACGCCTTGATGCCCCAGATGATTTCTAGTCTCTGGGTTTGATATCTTATGACTGGTGCTGATGTTGGCATGGGCTTTGCTCATTAGCAGTATCCATGTAAAAGTTTGTTCAATAAACGACTCGCAACTAAGCACCAAGTGACTTTGAACCACGAGTCCTTAGGAATCCACGGAGTGGACTGTTGAGCGGTGGGTTTACCTGTGAGCCGAAATTGTCTAGCTCAGTGTCACTTAAATATTTACCCCCTTACCAATGTCAACACTGACTTTTGGAGAGACCTCAATGAGATACTTCTAGAATGGTGCTAAGGGAGGGCCAAGACATTTCTACAAGCTGTAAAGCGGTGTGGCACACACTAAACAACCAGGCTGCCTTTACAATGGTACTTCAGATTGAGGGCCCTGCAACCAGACTAACTGTGACCCAGGTCAGAAGGAAACTGGGATTTGAAGAAACCAGCTTAGTTAGAAGAAGCCCAGATGCAGAAACAGAAGCAGCAGCAGCAGCAGACTTCTATTCTCCAGGAAGATGAGATGAACAGTTTCCCCTTGAGCCTGGCACCTCACGTGTGGTGGAGTGCATCCTGAATGGTCAGTCAGGTTATTGTAGCACTGGTCTAATTGATCACGTTGCTTGGATCAGTGAGCGCTGTAGGCACAGGCAATGATCACCTCTATTGTCACTGAGTAGCCGCAAGAAGCCCCTAAGAACAATATCAGTCACTCCGCTCATCTGTAGAGGAAGAGGTAAGCTTCGGTGGCCTCTATGGCCCTTTGTGCATTTCTTAAGGCTAGGGGTAGGGGGATAAAGGCAGAGATGAAGGGCAGTAGTGCTGTGATACGGCCACCCTGGGGTGTGCCATATCACACAGAGGTGTACGACAGACAGACAGAGGTGGTGCGGTGGGAAACACCTATTCGATGCTCCCTTTCAGCCTCACCACCACAGGCTGAGCCCTGTTGGAGAAGAGCCTGTTCTCTCCTGAGATCTAAGGAGCTAGAGGAGAGTTTGCGCCTAAGCCCAAGACAGAATGTGCGCCACAGGACAGAAGAACCTCTAAACAGCAAGTGCCAGGGACAGGCTGTCGCTAGGAAAGGGCCCAAGGGCCCAGAACTGAGACCGTCTCCCATCAGTGCTTAGTGGGCTGAGCATGGGCTGGGTAAGGATGCTCTACCCACCTGCAGACCTCATGCACAGCCTCACTCTGGCCAGGAGCGGGTGTCTTTCCACCCTCATCCTGAGGGTGGCAGCAAAGCAAGCCCAGCAAAGCCCAGAAAGCCAAGGGGTCCGATGGACCACCAGAGAAAACCTTTATGGGACTTGTTTCCTGGATGTCTCAATGTCTCAATTCACTATTGGAATTACTACTACTACTACTACTACTACTACTACTACTACTACTACTACTACTACTATCATTATTATTAGTCTGTCCTATTTTTTATTTCTCCTCTTTTCCTGTTATTGCTTTTGAAACAGGCCCAAGTAGCACAGGCTAGCCTTGAATTCATTATGCCTCTGGAAGAGCTTGAGCCTCTGATCCTCCTGTTTCTACCTCCCCGGACACGGGGGTTCCAGCTGTCCACACGTCTGGTTTATGTAGTACTGAAGATGGAACCGGCGGCTTGTGCCCGCTAGGCAAGCATGGTCCTACCAAATGAGCCCGTCTGCGTGGCGTCACTAATGGGAAGGAGAAGAGAAGGCTCATGTGAGGGTGACCTCAATCCAACCTTGACTGTGAAGAGTGGGCACATTTTCTCCTTCTAATCTGGGTGTGTGGGGCTGGCTTGAGAGCAGCAGGGCGCCCGCTTCATTAATGAGGTAACCGTGGGGTTTCCAAGCTGCAAGTGCTGATTAAGTAGGGTTTCCAGGGACTAGAGCGGAATAAATGGCCGCCTTTAAAGACTAATTAAAACCTGGAAGGGAGGGGGGAAAAAAACCCTTGCTTTGTATCAGGACTCATTTAAGACAAAGTGGTTGAGGTGGCCTCATTCTAAAGAGCCACCCGCATCTTCACATGCAGAATATTGACGGGTCGTTACCCAAAATAGCTTCCACCTGGGTCACATTTGTGAGTTTGAGGGGTACAGTCCAAATGCCTAATAAATTGAGCCTTGCCACTGAGGATTGGAAAGAGGTGTGAGAACAGCTCAGCTGTTTTCTGGGGATAAACACACACACACACACACACACACACACACACACACACACTTGCTAGCTTCTTTCCTGTCTCCGCCTGGATCCTGCAGCTCCTGACACACATCAATACTAACTTTCCACCTGGCTTTGTCTCTCTCCCCTCTTTGTTGTGGCCGTCCCCGTCCCCTGGGAAAGACACTCACCCTGGCCGCTCATGAATGGGCGCTCTCATTACTCCTGCTCATTGATGGAAACGTATTTACTCAGAGTGAACACATGATAATTGGACACTGGGGTTGGGAGGGGTTGGGGCAAAACAACACTGTTCTTACCCTTTTCTCTTAACAGCTAGCATTTCATTCTTTTCAGAGGGAGACCTTTAGAGGCCTGCCTTATCCCGCTGATAAAAACATCCAACAACCGAAAACACTGGATTCTGGGAACGAGTCCAGAACACCAGAAAGAGATAAAAATACTGGGAACTTCTTCCAGAACCAATGCCAGCTACACTGTACTTGAGTGAGTGTGTGTGTGTGTGTGTGTGTGTGTGTTTTACAGACCTGAGGGTATATGAAGAACACTGTATTATCCCAGCCTCTCGGGGTAAAGAGGAGAGAGAGAGTTCCCAACCCCTTTTATCCTTTACATTAACTTCCAAACAGTAAAAGACACAGGGAGTGGGATTCTGTAGGATTTCATTTAAATTAAATATAGGAGATATACAGAACGCTGGTGCTGAGACAAGTTCCTTTGGGTGTGGTCCCCAAATGCAAGTCAAGTTCTCTGACTTAGGAGGCTGTTCCTGCACTGAGTTCCCGCAGGGGCCTCCCCCTAGCAGAGCCTTTAGTTCGATGGAAGGACTGTTACAAGGAGGTCTGTGACTCATAACAGGATGAGCGGCTTTTCACACCAATTTCTGAGATCCTCAAACCTTATTAGGATGTTGGTGTGTTACCTATTTCAGGGTCCACAAAGGTCCCCAGCCAGAAAGCCTCCGCCTCCAGTCTTTCTCACCCTTGCCACAGTGTGAACAGTGTGAATTAGTAACTATCTCTCAAGAGTGGATCCTGTGTATCTCTTTCAGTAACACAATACTTGTTTTAGGGAAAGACTATGATGCTGGGTGTTGTGATCTATGCCTCTCATCTCGACAGCCTCTAATCTCAGCAGGCTGAGCCACAGGGGTTGTGAGTCCATCCCAGCTTAGACTACATAAGAAGACCCCGTATGTCTCACTAAGAACTGGGAGGGGGTGTGGTTCTATCTCTGGGGATTCTGGCATGTGTGATAAATATCATTTTGGCTGGAAGAGGACCACACAAGTAAGGAAGAGAGGCAGGGGCTGTGCTGACAGAGGACATCACAGATAGGTGAGAACTCGGCCTCCATAGAGTTCTAGGAAACATCCTTAAAGACCTACTACAGATGAGAGCAATCTCATTCCTGGACTCGGTGTCAGCGGGACTTTTGTTTGTCTTGTAGAAGACATCTTTTAAAATGTGAATGTTAGAGTAGATTACGAATCACTTTCCTAGGCCAGGGCACGTGAAGGTGGTGCGTGGCGTTAGGAAGGACGGGGAGATGGGACTTGCTCCAGCAAGAAATGGCAGGGCAAGCAGAAGCCTCGTCCCTGAAACTCGCTATGCTGAGGCTCTGAGCTCTGGGTTCCAGAGCTTTGCTGCAGGTCTAGACAGGAGGGTGAGGGTAGGCTGAGCTGCCCCAGGCCTCTGGAGGAAGAAGGTGTTGGCCTCTGGCAGGAAGAGGAAGCCAGGCCCTCCCATGAGGCTGACTCACCCACACCCACTCTTGCCGGCCTTGGTGTATCATTTGTTCATCTGAGGATGGCAGACACCCCCATCGTGCCGGTTTCTGCACTGGTTGATCTTGACCACTGAAAGGCAGATGCCCTTTCTTCCAGCCCACGCTCACTTACATTTTAATTCTCTAACAGCGCGGGTAAGTCCAGAGGAAAGATTAGGAACAGCCTGGAATGACCATTGCTTAATGCATGGGTAAACTGATCTTTCTACCCTTTCCTCCCCTATCACCCCATACGGTTGTTTCCAACCGTATGGATAAGGGAAAGGATGAGATGGGATAGAGGCTACCACGCGGAGGCAGGCTGTGCTTTGGCTGCAGTTTTAGAAACTTGAGCATCAGTTCCTTTGCTGAGCTGAGCTGATGGTGCTTTCTCTCTTAAGGGAGTGACAACACGAGCAGAGACTCGGCACGTATCTGAAACAATATATGGCACCTATCTATGGCTCCAAAGGTCAGCACGGGGCGGGTGGCACAGCTCAGTGGCGGCGCGTGCTCAGCGTGCCCAAGATCCTGGCTTTGATCTCCAACACCGCACCAAGTTGGTACTGCACCCATAACGTCCAATAGCCTAGTTCTTAAAACACCAGACGTCTCTACATCATTAAATATAGCATGGGTTTTTAAATGCTAATACTCCAACAGCAGCTTGCCTTTTGATGAGTTGCAAGAAATATGAGCTTTTAGACTTGGGTTACAATAAATCATCTTCTATCGGGTTCTGATTCTGGTTAGATAGCCTTTCTATTTGATCTGGGACCGGGAGGATTACCTAATGGGTAAATTCTCCAAGTTGTCCCGGCTTAGCAAGGATCATCCAGGACTTAGGGCTCAGGATTTGGGTTCCGGTATCCCAGGAGCACTCATTACAAGGTTTTAAGCTTTAAGTGAGCAGGGGTGAAGTGAGGACAAAGCCTCCCCCCACCACCCGCCCGGCCCATCCCCCCTCCCCCCCCCACCGTCTATTAACAGGAGGGATAAGAATATCCCAGCTCAGAGCAGAATTGAAAGGTGTGAAATGCTTTGAGAGAAACAGGATCAACTCCCAAAGGGAAGAAGAAAGAAGTCAGAGGTTAGACTGGACCTGGAGCAGGACACTGCTCCAGGCGGTCCTGCGGTTCTCTACCCTAAGCAAAATTTCCAGGATAACGGGAGAGCGAGGAACAGACAAATTATCATCCTGCTAGGGGGGGTCGCGTGCTGCGGCCATAGCGAGAGGGCTACCCTCTTGGCAAACTCCAAAGGCTCTAAAGTTGAACCTGAAGCTCAGAATCAGGGGATTTTTTTTTTTTTTTTAAATAAAAACAGCAACAAACCCTGAACCCAAGTATGCCAATGTGCCAGGTTAGGTGCAGCACGGAGACGTGGTGATGTGGCGGGAAGAGCACATCCCTGGCAGGTCCGGTCTCCTACCCCTTATCCCCTCGCCCGTACACCATCACCTCCGCCTTAGTTTCGTCTTTTGATAAACCCGAGGACCGAATTTATAGCTGATCGCTAACATCCCTTTAAACCGTGACAAGCCTGGTATGAATAAGCCTTTCCGAAGCTATCCAGCACAGCCGGCCGGGAGAGTCACTGAGCGGGGGAAACCGAAAGGAAAGCTGGCGAGATGCTCCCACTACAGAAGGAGAAAGCAAGGGGCCAGCTCTGGGGAGGCAGTGGAAACCCAGAAAGAGGATGGTGGTGAGATAGGCTTGGGCGAAGGCGGACTGGGCGCCCAGGGAGCTGCGGGGTGACTTAAGGACTGGGGGACACACGTGATGGAGGCCTCCAGGGAGGCGCGGGGACCTGCCAGTCCCCAGGAGGCATCGGCTGGTGGGTGCGGGGTGGGGTGGGGGGGACTCACCTGCGTCTCCTCCTCCGTGAGGCCCGCCTCGGCTGCGATGAGGCACAGCGTGGTGGGGTCCGGGTGCTTGTTGACCTTGTTGAAGTTGTACTCCAGGATCTCCACCTGGTCCTCCGTGGGGCCGCTCGCGGTCTGCGCCGACATGGTCCGTGCGGGTCTGCAGGGGAAGCAGATGCACCGGGTGAGCGAGAGCCGCCTGCCCCGCTCCTCCCGCCGTCCCACCGAGGCGCCCGCTGCTGCGGGCTGCGGAGTTCGGGGGCTCCCTTCCCCGCCACCGGCCCCAACCTGGCTAAGGAGGAAGAGGAGGAAGAAGACGCCTCCCGCCTGCCGCTCCGAAGGGGACAGTAGAGGAAGCGCCTCAAGAGCTGCCCCCCGGAGATCCGGAGCTGCCCTAGGGACTGAGGACACACGCTGGGCTGGGCTCCCGTCACCGTGGGCACCGCCTCCCGGGCCGACACACCCCGCCTCCGCCGCGGGCAAGCACGTGGGGGGCGGGGGGTGGGGCTGGCCAGGGAGCGCAGGACAGCGCACGCTTTGGGGGGAAGACGCCCACTGCACAAGTTGGGGAAACGGAGACCGCGCTTAAAAAAACAACAGCAATACCACCAATGGATATTCACTGCCGCCTCCCCCTGCCCCGTTACAAAATAGCCCGTACTATAGAAAATCTGAAGTACATTAAAATCGCAGAGGGAAAATTAAATTGCCCGCGTCGCAAATAACGGCTAAAAAAACTGTAGATGATACTTTAAAGATCTTTCCAATGTACGTGTACAGAGACGGAAATGGAAACACCGAGATAACGAGGTACGATTTACAGCCGGGTGGCGGCGTGGAAGAGACTGAGCCACACCAACATGCGGAAGGCAGCTGAACCCCAAATGCCAGGCCTCCATCCCAAGAGCCTACCTACCTCACTGCGTTCTCCTGTGTGGGTGATGATACCTTTCAAAACCTACCCAATTAAGCGGGATCAAAATCAACGCTCATTTTTTGTTAGGATTCTGTCTAAGCTCCACCCCACAGTTACCAGGCAACAGCCAGGTAAGCCCCGCTCCACAGTTACCTGGCAACAGCCAGGTAGGTCTGGCCCACTTACAAAAGGGGCTGTTTGCCCCTCCTCTCTCCTGCCTCCCTTCCCCCCTCTCTCCACGTGGTCATGACCGGTCTGTACTCCTCTACTCTCCCTCTCTCTGCCTTTCTCTGCCTCTACTACCCTCTCAACTCCCCTCCCTATGCCCTGAATAAACTTTTTTCTATACTATACTGTTGTGTATCTGGTACCTCAGGGGGAAGGGATGTCTGGGCATGGACCCGCTGAGGCACCCGCACCCCCTTCCCTCACACCGCCATAGAACATATTCTTTTGTTTGTTTGTTTGTTTTGTTTTGTTTTTTCGAGACAGGGTTTCTCTGTGTAGTCCTGGCTGTCCTGGACTCACTCTGTACTCCAGGCTGGCCTCGAACTCCGAAATCCGCCTGCCTCTGCCTTCCAAGTGCTGGGATTAAAGGCGTGCGCCACCACTGCCCGGCTCATAGAACATATTCTTACACCCGCTTTCTCTTTTGATGATCACAACCATTTAAAACCTCGGACTTATCCCCAGAAAAATAGGACCTCCTCCAGCTTCAAGATCCCCAGAATGTCTTCACTTTAAAGACACAGGTTGGCATATCGCAGCGACGACCTTCCTGCTGCGTTCCAGCCTCGCTGATGGAGCTTCAGACTCGCGGCTAAGAAAACTAGCAGGTGTGTTCCCTCCTATGCTCCCTGTTGAAAACTGGGAGGTAAAGACGGTTGGCCTTTAAGATATTCTTGGCTGTAGATTCCGTACAGGCTTAGCCTTGGCTGACGGTCAGTGCCAAGCAGAAGTGTGGAAATCACCCTGGCTTGTGGCATTAACAATTGCAGAAATCCTTAGCAGCGTCCTGAGCGGGGTTTGATGTGGTTTGTGCCCACGTGGGTGGGTGAACTATCTGGATAACGTGCTAGGTGCTTACAACAACCTTTTCACCTGTGACTTATACCTCCTACTTCCTAAATAAAGGTTTTTACCTCTCCTCTAGTTCCCCTGAAGAGATTTCAGACAGGAGGAGACGCTTTTTGACTACGTGGGACTGGAGCTCAGAGCATTTGCCAAGTCACCAGCAAATCATTTTCAGGGAGCTAGATTTCCTTCTGGTTAAAATTTGTACCAAGGATCCCATCTCTGCACCAAGTGATGGGGGGGGGGGCGCGTGTGCATCGGGCCAGAAATACCTTTCCTGTTAGCACCTGTCCCCCGCTTCTGTGACACGCACTCTCTTGAGAGTCATCTCACAGCCAGGGACATTGACATTCACAGCAGAGAACCCAAAGATTCGACGACTTCCAACAATGGCCAGAACTCCAGAGTGGAAATACTGAGCGTTGGTTCCTAGCCCCCTTACAGTAAGGCAGTCTGTCTTCAGTTTAGTGGGAGAAACTTAGGAGGGCGACGGCGACAGCGTGAGAGCAGGGAGGAGCTTGTTGCCATTTTCTAGTTTGACTAATCCCAGCCTAAGCGGTCCACCAAGGCCACCACCGCCATTGGAACTGTCAACTGAAAGAACATAGCAGGGGGTAGCGGCTATCTCTGGTTCTCTACTTCTTGCCCTGGAAAAGTTTCTGCCCATACCATTTAATACCGTCCTGCTGGCTCTTCCGCCAGGACCTTTGTCGATGCGCTGTGGAATCCTCAGACCTTCAGAAATATCACACTGCAGGGGCGTGACTCAGACGGGTGTGCACGCCTTCCCGGTTTTGTTGTAACCTCTGCTGTATAATTCATGGGTTGCTAACGTTGCTACGTGGAATCAAGTGCATTTTTTTTTTATTAGATTTCTGTGGCTTTCTGTTACCAAACTGAGTGGGGTTCTATGGGGGAGGTCGTGGTTGATTTTAGAGGACTGCCAGGGTGAGTTAGCAGAGGACTGTTGGCCTTGGTTGGCTGCTAAGGAGGTTGTGGCAGGGTCTTCTGACAGCACCTAGCTTTCCAAGGTACACTAAACAAGCACACTTGGCTTCTAGCACTGGGGATGCAAGAGCTCTAAGACTGCTTTTTTTTTGTTACTCCTCTGCAGAGCTCAAGCAAGGATTGTTTCAGTCCTCCCTGTAGGCAAATGTTTGCTGTTGCTTTGTTTCTCTTACTGTATGAATCAAACCACCCTGGTACCCCTGACCTTGTGAAGGTCCTCAACTGTTTCCAGTAAGGAAATAAAGTAGCCATTGAGAAGTTTCTCTTAATGTTGTCTAAACAATTTCAGATACAAAGGACTAAGAACTGTTTTGAAGCCGAGTAAACTTTAATCTTGACACCAGTGTTACTGCTGCGGTTGTTCAGATCTTGTGAAACACCTCAAAGAGCAATGTGTCCTGTCATTGTGTTTTTTTTTTTTTTTTTCTTTTGTGGTTGGGGAAGTCATTGCACAAGGAGAGGTTAAATGGAAACAACTGGCCTGTTTTTCTAAATCAGTTCCAAAGCCTGGGCTGACCGTTATGTGGCTCAAACAGCTTTCTGTCCCGAGAGCCCGTGGTCCTGTGCTTTGAACACATCTGCCTATATATTAACTACCTCACACAAAGTGCTATGAACGCCATAAGCTTGGGCTACCTTTTTAAACATCTCCCTCCCAGAATTATGACTACTCTGTAATGCTACCAATAACCAATCAAGAGAGAAAGAACACCCCTCCCCTCCATAAACCTACTCCAATAGGTTTGGAGTTGGCCATAGGGGTAAAGCAGATGGATTTTTTCCCTAAGACAGGCTCTCAAACTTGCTAAATAGTTGGTAAAGACTTTGAGCTTTTAAGCCTAATGTTCTCTCTCTCTCTCTCTCTCTCTCTCTCTCTCCCTCTCTCCCTCCCTCCCTCTCTCTCTCTCTCTCTCTCTCTCTCTCTCTCTCTCTCTCTCTCGTATGTGTGTGTGTGTGTGTGTGTGTGTGTGTGTGTCTGTACCTGTGCCCCGTGTGTGCATCCCAGGAGTGTACCCAGGGTTGCACACCTTTTGGACAAGCAAGCTACCAACTGTGAGCAACACTGATGATCCAGGAGAATCATTGCTTAGGGACACCTCCCAGTTTTCTTTGCCTGTATTTGTGTGTGTGTGTCTGTTCACTGTGAACCGCCTGCAAGCAAGTGACTCTGTAAACATATCGTAGTTTCCCAAGTGAGAAAAAAAAAAATGCTGTGTGGCTACTTTTCCAAGAGAAGTGTTGGGTTTTTGCTTTGGAAGACAGGGCTCTTCCTACCCATAGGTTACTTAACTACTGCCTTACAGAAGATGAAGGGGGTTTCAGTGTCTCTTGGAAACTAACAAAATGGTAGACTGTGGTGGTTTAAGTGAGAATACCCCCCCACCATGGGCTCACACATATGAATGCTCGGTTCCCCATTGGTGGGTGGCTTAGAAGTGTGGCCTTGTTGGAGAAAATTTATCACTGTAGGGAGGGCTTTGAGGTTTCAAAAACCCACACCAGGCCCAGTCTCATCTCTGTCTCTGTCTCTGCCTCTCTCCCTCTTCCTCTCCACCCCTTCCTGCCTTCTGCCTGCCACCAGGATTTAAGCTGTCAGCTACTGCTCCAGCGTTACTATGATGTTCATGGAATAACCCCCTGAAATGTAAGCAAGCCCTCAACTAAATGCTTTCTTCTACAAGTTAGAAGCCTCAATTAAATGATCTCTTCTATAGGTTAGGTCATGCGTCTTCTCACAGAATGGTAACTAAAATATTTGGGGTATATCTCAGTGGGTAGGACACTTTCCTAGCGTGCACAAGGTCTTAGGTTCTATTTCTTTTATTTGTTTGTTTGTTTATTTATTCGTTTATTTATTTATTCATTTATTATATGTAAGTACACTGTAGCTGTCTTCAGACACACCAGAAGAGGGCATCAGATCTCATTACATATGGTTGTGAGTCACCATGTGTTTGCTTGGGATTTGAACTCAGGACCTTTGGAAGAGCAGTCAGCGCTCTTAACCGCTGTGCCATCTCTCCAGTCCTCCTAGGTTCTATTTCTATCCCTAAATGGAACAATTGGAAAGAGGAGGCAGAATATTTATCTGCCCCCTGCACTCCAGTCTCCATGGTAGAAATGCCAGGAGAAGAGGTGTCCTTTTACATAGAAGCCTCGTTATTACTGTCCTTGAGCGAAGAACAGTCACTGTCAAGCCTTGCAAAGTCTCAGGACCATCTGTGGCTGTGTCTAGGACAACTCCACACCTCCTGAATGAGAACCACATTTGACAAACCCAGTGTGGGAGAGACAAGGGTAGTTAGTATTCCAGTTACGGTCATCTCTTACCGTTTAATTACTGAAACGAGCTGTGAGCGTTTGGAAACGCTCATCTACCTGTTCTCGGCTCTGTAGGATCTCAACATCCGAGTAGGCGGTAGGCTGAGATAGTTTTAGGGAAGTAAGTTTGAAAGATACGGTTTAGTCTTTTAAAATAATGTTCTTTCTCTGGCAGTGCCAGGGGTTCTGGAAACCCCACTAGGGGAGTTCTCTAGAGTGGTTCCGAGGGCTGGACCTGTTGGCCTACAGGATGTGCGAGATTGTTTCTTTACAGGACATTTACATCAGCCTTTTCTTCCAGATTTCTCTAGTAAAACTCCCCTGTGCACAGCAATAGCATCCTGCCTCTCTTCCTCCTCTCACCGCGTGTACTGTCCACCTTAATGCTTGCCAGAGCTGTGTCTTCTGGTCATCCATAAATACTATCTAAACCTCTCTAAGCTATTTTTGTCCCCAGCTTATGTGACCCCGTAGGGTTAAAGGGCCCATCTGATGACCATTTACTGTGTAAAAGCATTTCCTGTTCCAGCCCAGAAGGGGATTGGAAGTATTTTCCTTTTCTAAGAGTTTGGACTTTGTCCCCAGGCTAATTTTGTTGCTTTCCCCTGGGTCACCAGAGCAAGAAGGAACAATGGCTGGAAAGGTAATTGCTAAGGACTCTCATCGCTGACATGCTAAACGTGCGGCTATTTTATTTCTCCAGAGCTCTCAGAATTCAGAACTTGATTTTACAATTTTACAAAGTGGGTTAGTGAATTAAACACATGTGCATGTACATGCGCGCGCGTGTGCACACACACTCACACTCCACCATAACAAGCAAAGATCAGTCCCCAGATGGACCCTCCAAGTCGGATGGAAAGAGTCAGGAAGAAGGACAGAAATTGAACGAGATTATTAGACCACGGGATGTGCATCGGAGATCACAGCGTCCTGAGGTCTGATTTTCCGTTGTCATTATAGTTTCCCTCAAAGCCCTCTATTTGAAACCATAGTGGAACTGGACTTGTTTTGCAGTCAAGAGACATTAGCTAACTTGTCTGTGGGGTGAGGGGCGGGCCAAACCTCTGCCTCTCATCTTTCTTTGCTACAGGAAGGAGAAAAGGCGGCTGATGGTCTCATGAGTGTTGAGGCTGATTTACGCCTCTACCTAGATTCTCCTTGTACTGTGTGGACGTCACAAATTAAAGGCCATCGCTGAATCGTCCATCCGAGTCTTTGACTCTGACATAATCATCCATCACCTTGGGTGAAGAATTGGTGTGGTGAGACCTGAAAATCCTTGTCAAAGTGACCCAGGCCATTGCTGACCTACTGTGGTTGCTCCGGCCTCACTCCCTGGCGTCTGGGATGACGTTCACACAGCCTTTCTTTCAGAAACCCTTGTATTTAGTTGACACTGATCAACAGAGGTAAAGGAATGTAGCCCTTTAAAGCTTTGTTCCGACACCCGTTGACATACGCAGAAGCTAAAGTCCAGGTCACTTGGGAATCTTGCCCAACTATAACCTGTAAGACAGGAGATCCTCTTCACCTTTGACCAGTGTGACAGCGACAGCACAAGCAGAATCACTAATTCACCATGACAGGAATGCATGCACGCTATTCTAGAACCTGCATCATACGACTCAAGGCAGAAAGACTGAGATGACTACGTCACCCAAATCCATGCTGTCCCCTTCTGGTTGCTAGGGACCAGAAAAAGAGCCTCATGCCTGCCAGGATGGAGATGGCATCATGCTGGGCTTATGATGGTTTTGGACTTGCCACAGAATTGGGCACCTGTCATTGGGTAATCGGGGTCTTAAAGATATGAAGTCCTGTGTTTCTTTGTTAGTTCCACATTTCCTGAGCCTTCAGAAAGGCCCCGCGCTGTTCTCGATTCGGTTTTCTGCTTCCCAATATTCTTCCTTCTGCCTTAGATATCCCACTTCTCTCCGAAACATAGCAGGATTGAGAACAAAATGGGGACATGACTCTGTTGGCAGTGTGCTTGCTGTTAGGTTTGAGGGCCTGGGTTCAAATCCCCAGAACCCATGTAAAAAGCCAGAGGTTGCGGCTAACACTTGTAATCCTGGCAATGGCCAGAAGGGAAGAGGAGACGAGGAAATCACTGTAAGCTCGCTGCCCAGCTGTTCCCGTCTACACGGTGAGGTTCCAGGCCCGTGAGACACGCTGTCTCAAACAAAAGATCGGGAATATCTGACGAGTGTAACCTGGGATTGTTCTCCGACCTCCACGTGGACACACACAGACACACACACACACACACACACACACACACACCAATTTCAAAATGAAATTTGAGTTAATACAGTTAAAAAAAAAACAAAAACCAAATACTTTGAAATCTCAAATCTCAAGCGCTACTCAGTGGGAAATACTCTGCTCACTCCCATAAAGAGGAGACACGCACACCTTACCCAAGTCAGAGTTGGGGTGGCCTCCCAGGCTGTGTTCACAGGCATTGCTCACAACTCTAAAGTGTTCCCTGTGGGGTGTGCGGCTGCTCTTTAAACGGCAGGAACTAAGAATGCAGCGAGGTCTCTCCTGGTTGGACACCCGGAAAGGCCACTTATCCATTTATAATTTTCACTCTTTCTGGGTTACAATCTCTCTTTTTCAGTCGTTCGGGAATGTTAAAGCCCAATGCTGGGAACTGGAACCTTTCCTCGCGTGCTGCTGCTGTAGCTTCAGTGTGACAGACGGACGGTCTGGCGAGCGCGGTGAGGGCCGCTCGCCTGCAGGTTACCTTCCGTCCGGCACACATCGGCTGTGCCGGAAGTTCACTGCCCCGCTATTCTAGTCTACTTGGTGAAGAATAAAGAATGAATTTCTGCTCATTCCTCACTGCGGTTTCCTGGCTTTCTCTTTCCTCCCTATGACTAACAGGGCTCCATTCATAGGCTGGAGAAGAGGCCCGGGGAGGAGGGGGATGGATAAAAGTGCCGACTGGCCTAAGTACTATCCCCAGTCCACAATGGTTACCCCAAAGGCTGATATGGTGACATACATCTGTGATTCCAACAATTCTATGGCAAGATAGGAAACAGAGGCAGGAGAATCCCTTGGGTGCTTCAAATCCCAAGCCTTTTATTTGATAGAGTGCAGCCTCAAACCCAGAAAGCCTGACTTCTCCGCTTACACCCTTAACTACCACGCCATCTTTCTTCGTGCTGAGTAGTGGAGTGAACAGAAGACGATTGCGGGGGTGGGGGGGGGAGATAGTGGGAAAGGGCCATGTGATGCCACAGGATCACGTGCTGGGTCGTGTCCTATCTGCCTGTGACATGTCTCTTAGTGAGCAGACACAGCTCTGACCCAGCCCCATCGGATGAGCCAGGAAAATCAGCTCACACCGTCAGACTCCCCTCCCTACCTCACATGCTCTGCTCTCACTGGTGCAGATATAGCTGAGGGATGCCATGGGTGAAGAGCTCGGTGTACAAATGAGACCAGGTTGCGGCGTTCTACCGAACAGAGAAGAGCTTACCTTTGGCAAGAGCCGCTGGGGGCATTTGTTGCCGCCACATTACAGATTCGACATCTGTGCCAAATGGTTTAGGTGTTTCTATATCCTCTTCAGAAAACAGGAAGATGTTATGAAAAACTACCAGAGGGGCCAGGCAGGTGTCTGGGAATGGCTTCCAGCCGTGAGTCGATCATTAGTTGACCCTTAACATGCAATTCTTCTCACAGACACGGAGTTCTTTTTATGGGGAGCCGACTGCCTGCTTGGCTGTTTCGGTCTCTTTTGTGGAGCCCGGGGACTGTGAAAGATCAGAGGAATCCTTAGGCTCCTCTGAGCATGCTGGGAAGCAAGGGATGAGTTCAGCCGATCTTTTTGGAAATAAATGGGCAAAAGAGAGTGATCTTGCATGTGTAAATAGTCTGCCTTTCATAACGATGTTAGTGAATTCAGAAAAGTTTTCTCCAGGAAGCATATGAGCTGTAGATAGAGACCCATGCTAACTCACAACTGGAGAATAGCTAAAATTCAACTATAGCTATAATTACAACTGTCAAAGAAAATTATCCTGTTAAAACACACCAGTGGAGCTGTTTACTTATTTGGAAAGCAAATGCTTTTCTGAAAGACCCATTTTAATTAGAAACTGGTTTGGGAAATAAGGTTCAGATATCAGTGGGACTTGCAAGAAACTTCTGAAGATTTGGGGGTTTGTAGCACAATTCTGATTATGCCAGTATCTAGAATAGTCCCCAAAATGTTGTCAGGTGTTTTGTGAATTCTTATCGGAATTTATTTTCATTTTGAGAAGTATGACTTTCCTTCGTCCTGACACGGAAACATAAGTGCTAAAGCTTTTTTTTTGCATCACCAGTGGAATAGAGGGGCCGAGGAGGAAGAGAGTAGACACAGGATGCTTGGGACACGATTAATTATGCTATTAATAGTGGGTGATAATCCAAAGGCCAGCCAGGTATTGCCAAGTCCAGTATGGCCTTGATAGGGACAGAATGATATGGTTCCTGCCTCTGGGACAGGGCCAGCAGGCTCGGGCCTCCATGAGTGTCCAAGACTGCTCTGGACATAAGACTTGTTTATATAATAATGTGCATATTTTATGTTCCTCCTTCCAGGGATGTCCTCCCTGTTAGCATTAATGACTCCATGATGACCAAAGGCAGTACGAGTCAGGGAGACGAAGGTGTGGCTAATGACTCAGCAAAATGGTAAATGCTGGGACCTTCAGGACGGAAAAGAACTCTAAAAGCCTGAGTTCAAAAATATATAATTCTCAACTATGCAAAATATAAAGATGTAATATGGATTGTAAGGGGCTTCACAGATCTAAAGGGACAGAGGCAGCTATACTATAAGCAAGCTTGACAGAAAGATACAAAGACAGGCAGATACAAAAGCAGGCAGATTCCTGAGTTCAAGGTCAGCCTGGGACAGAGCTAATTTAGGTCCAGGTGTGGTAGAAATGGTAATTCAGGACATGGTCCCACTCAGGTAGCTTATTGTTTGTGCTTAACAGGCAGGCAGATCTCTGGATTCTTTTGCAATATAAAAAGAAAATGTGTTCTTGCTGTCTCCTAAGAATTAAGGGGCTGGAGTCATAGGATGCTGATTCAAAGGCGAATCAAAAGGGAACCTGGAGTATATACTGGATTGATGTGTAAAATAAAAGACTGCGCTTATGATCTGCAAGAGATGGGCTAACCAGATAATTTTTTTTTTTTTTTTCAGAATAGCAAAGGAGAACTGCTTGGGAGACCTCACTGTCTTAAACAAAAGAATAGCAAGAGAAAGCTGTCTAGAAGGAGAGTTGTCTGGAGATCCAGAAAAAACACAACAGGGAAAAGGCAGTCTGGAAAGCTGTCTCTAGCAGAACACAGGCAGCCAGCTGGGACCCACGATTTGACTTCAAGTCGTTTGTTTTCGCCATTTCGAGACACCCCTCCTCTCAGAACCCCTCTCCAATCCTTGGTAAGAAATCTTCGTATTTTCCTTTCCTTCTCATTCCTACCCAAGACATCCAGGAGAAAGTCTCACTGTACAATTTTGTATCACATTCTCTTAACAAGCCACCAAGTGGCACTCTCAGATTAGGGCAGTTTGGTCTCAGTGAGGGTTCATGGCAGACACCAGGGGCTTTAATTCTGTAGCATGCACTACAGAGAGGATGCTTATGGGTTTGGATTGGATACATGATAGAGGATACATTCAAATCTTCCTTACTGAATGAAAGATGAACTAGTGTGGAGTGGTGGGCAGGACACAGACAGGGGGCCAGAGATCAATTCCATTTTAAACTCTCCCTCCCCAGTCCCTACAGGAGCTTGGCTGTGTCCTTTAACTTGTGTGAAACTTGGGTTCTCTTCACAGTAAAGTGGGTCTAAAAACTCAGCTCCTTGCCTGTATGCTCCCGTGACCAATGGTGATGAGATGCTCATGAGACAACTCAGGGTAGGGTAAGATGGCACACGTTATAGCAGGATTGGAAGTATGTCTTCATCCACAAAGGCAAGGTTTGGGGCCAGAGGATTCTGGGATGATCCCTATTCTAAATTCCTGGCGATCTGAGTAGTATAGACTTTGAAAGGCCATACAATGGTCTTCCTCAATAAGTGTACTGGTGCCAGTAATGGGAGAAAGAGGCCTAATCTGAGGCCTACAGAGGCCTAGTCTGAGGCCTACAGAGGCCTAGTCTGAGGCCTACAGAGGCTTTGATTTGATGGCTGTACTGCGCCAAATTCCTACTCCAAAGGACTGCTCAGTGGCTCAGGGAATGCCCTGATACCTGGTGGTTTTTTAACATTCAGCCTGTGAAATTAAGGCAGCCATATAATTTGTCATGTAAGCTAGAACACATGTGTAAAATGGGTGCTTTTAATAAGCACAGCTATACAATAGGCCACGGTAAACACATCCCAAGCAAATTGGGGCATCTGGCCCTCTTATTATCTGTCAGATGTGTCACTTAGGTATGGGACAGGAGCTCCTGTGGGACTTCATTGTCTCTGCTGCTTTTGGGATTAGCATGATGCAGGTCACAGTAATGAGGAGGAAGCTTGCTTTAACCCTTAAAGAGTGTGAAGCTGAAGATTTGTGGTTAAAGGTGCGTTGGTGCTCCATGGCTTCACATCCCCTGAGTGTTTGCCTCTTCGACAGTTAATAGACATTTGTCTGAGCCGGGCGTGGTGGCACACGTCTGTAATCCCAGCACTTGGGAGGCAGAGGCAGGTGGATTTCTGAGTTCGAGGCCAGCCTGCTCTACAGAGTGATAGCAGGGACTACACAGAGAAACCCTGTCTCAAAAAACAAAACCAAAAAAAAAAAAAAAATAGACATTTGTCTGGGAGGAGGAGGAAGACTGGCTCAGGGCCTCTGCTTGCTGTGGGAACCAGAGCATGGTGTGCTAAAGATCAGTAAGTACCAAGATCCACTACATCAAAGACAGTCAGTCCTGCCACCAAATAGAAACAAAGGGCCCAAAATATGTCATCGTAGATACTCCTACAGGCATCCGGGTGTTCAGGGAACTTCAGACCAGAGAATAAAAAAAAAAAAAAAAAAAAAAAAGGAGATATTTGTGAAATACGCAGAAGGATCAAATTTTGTCTTTACAAATATTTGATGTTTAATACATCAATTAGAGATTTTCATGGAACAAAATTCTCGTATTTCCTAAGGAGAACTCTTAAAGCTAAAAGCATTCGTATCACCAAGTCAGAAACAGAGAACAAACACATCAACCTTCTGTAGTTTGTAATGGAAAAAAAAAATGTCCCAAATACAATAAAAGAGCGGCTAACGAACTTCTCTACACGTTTTGGAGTATGTTACTAAATGTTGGTTACTCATTTAATTCTCAAATTAAATCGGTTTAGAAAAGCATTGATTAGCTTCACCAGATTACTGGCTTGCAAGCAGGGTGATGTACTTGTGAACTGAAAGCGTAAGGGTGATCAAAGAGTAAAAGCAAAAGACAGGGGTCAGTCTGGTAATTAAAGAGACGTAATAAAGATAAGTCATCCCTGGGCTGTGGAGAACGAAGCTGATGAGTCTTGCGTTCCGTCGCCGTTCCGTCATTTCTCACTTTCAAATACTAAAATTAGAGTCTCTTTCTGAAAATGTTCTCAGTCTCGTTGCTTGACCCTGGCAATGGCTGTGCATTTGTAATTCTGGAGATGTGGCGCCGTGATTTATTGATCTGTTCTGAGAATCCATAGAGTGGTTCTACAGTATTTCTACTCAACCCCAACGATGTGGTAAGAAACAGTAGCTAGGGGCCTGTGATGTCGCACACAGGGATGTAATGTTGCACACGGGAAGGATTGTCAGGTAGTTAGGGCTCTGCCTGTATCCCCCCACCCCAGGCCATTGCCTGAAGGAAGCAAGGATGCTTTCCCCAGATGGTTTGTGCACTTTAAAAAGTCCAAAAGACAAAACGGCGTTATCACTTAGTTCAAACACACTTTAATCAATTATTACTTTTTATGATCCAACTACCATCCTTATTTTATGACCACGATTAGACAACAAAGAAACCCGGCACACCACCGGCACCTTGTACAATGTCAAATTATGCCAAAGTCCAACTACCCAAGCTGCCTGTTGCCAGGATACTCAGTTATATGGGACTTATTTTTTTCCACAGTTGAGCTGCTTTTATGGACAGGTGTTCAGCTAGTGGGACAAACAGCAGATGTAAAGCTTTAGCCTGGTCATTAACATCACCAAGAAACTGAAGAGGACAGTTATACCAGAAAGTCCTGCTCAGGACAGGATGCTGAACCTAGAGTAGTTCTCTAAGCTTCAGACTCATTGCAGAAAGATACTAGATGGAGCCTTGGGAAATCTGAACTTTGGGCTCCGGGACTTCATCTCCATGTGACTTTGGACAGCCCGCCCTTGGTGTGGATCTCCATACCTGTATCTGCCATCTCTACCGTCTTCCCGCAGTTGTCTCACATCATTTTTGTAGGATTCAGTGAGACATCTTTGAACCACAAACAACAAACACTATATAAATGCAAGTACTGATCCAGCTTTCCCAACGGCTCAAGATGCAATGCTGAGTAACTGAACGGCATCAAATTCTGAAATCATTAAATCATCTAAGGGTCTTTTACTCGAAACTAAAGAGTGACATGATCTCTTATAAAACCTCTGCCCCATATGGAAATATGAAATGTTTCTAGAATCTATTAGAATGACTATCTCTCAGCTTTTTACTAAAACACTAGGGAAGCCCTCAGATGTTGGAAATATTAGACCAAAATTTATTATATCATGTTTCTGTTTCTTCTAGTGGATTCCACATTCCACGCTGCTTTAAGGAAACCTGGGAATCTAACATCCCCTCCTCTCCCAACTGCCAGAAACTAGTGTGTGAACACACAGGGGAGGACATTACAGAATCCTTTGTGGGAACTGGACTCAGGAGAGATGGCCATGCAAGCTGTCAACACAAACTACGAATATGCAGTCACAAAGCTATATTAAGAACAGAAGCAGCGGACACAGTGCTTGTCAGTAATACGGGTGTTTGGGAGGCTGAAACAGGAAGATCTTGAAACCCTGTCTCTCAGATAGAAAGAAAGAGAGGAGGAGAGTGGGAGGGGGAAGAAAAAAAAGATAATCATCAGAAATAGGATTTTTAAAACACAGTTTTGAGTTAAAAACAAGAAAATCAGGAAACAATGTATAAAGCCTAAGGAAAAGTCATGTGCGCGTGAGTCAACGGACGCCTATTTTTTATTATTTTATTTTGTGTGTATGGACGTTTTGCCTGCATTTATTTCTCTCTGTGCACCATGAATGGATCTGGTGCCCAAAGAGGCCCCAAGAAAGCGTTGGATCCGCTGAAACTGGAGTTATAGACAGTCGTAAGCTCCTGTGTGGGTGGGTGCTGGGAATTGAACCTGAGTCCTCTGGAAGAGCAGCCTGTGCTCTTAACTGCTGAGCCTCCTCTCCGGCCCCTAGTTAACGGGTGTCTTATGTCTTAATAAAAGACCAAATTTAACAAACAAACGAACCAAGACACAACAGCTGACAGACCAGTGGTCAGTCTGTTGTCCAGAACTTGCCGGAGAATCTCACTGTACCTTTGCATTCATCGGGTACTTCATGGCATACAAAGTAACGTGCTTTGTGCTGTGGCCTGAGCCGGTCCCTGACCTTGAATTTTTTTTTTCCTTGAAGGTCGGAGTGAGTAAGTTGGCCGCTGGCCCCCATGCCTTCCAGCAGCAATTAAATGAATTTCAGTCTTCTCTTAGCCCAAGTTACATAGCATCAGGTCCTCTTGCAGCTTCTTACGGATCTGTCCCTGAGGCTGTCTAGTCATCCAGAAGCTCTCTGGAGTCTGAACTCTGACCCAGATTGAGTATGCAAATGAAGGAGAGCCTCTCACTCCCTCCCCCACCCCACCCCCACCCCCGACACCCGCCCCTCCCCCCACATCTCATAGCATCAGATTCCCGGGAGTTCTCAGCTATCCCGAAAAAGATGAAAATTGAGAGGATTACTTAATGAAGTGATAGGCGCTTCCAGGATCACTTATTTTTTTATATATAGCAAAATTCACTCCCAGCCGCCAGTAGACTAGGATGTTGGACAGTGCAGAGGGGGCCCGGACACTAGGGAGGGCTGCTTATGTAAATTTCCTTTGGGAGGAGCCACACGCAGGAAATGGAACTACATCAACAAGGACCACATTATGTAAGGAGATCTGTGAAGACCGTAAGAATTCCAGGAAACTTCTATCTAGATCCAATGGCTCTCGTGAGTTTCCTGCTTGCTGGTCTTTACGATTAGAGCTGGGGCGCTGGAGAGCTGACGGCTCAGCAGTTAAGAGCACCGACTGCTCTTCCAGAGGATCTGAGTTCAATTCCCAACAACCACATGGTGGCTCACAACCATGTGTAATGGGATATGATGCCCTCTTCTGGTGTGTCTGAAGAGAGCGACAGTGTACTCACATATATAGAATCAATCAATCAATAAATAAATAAATCTTTAAAAAAAAAGATTAGAACTGACTCCAGGTCTGTCTTGGAGTTTGTTAGTTTGTTTCCACCGTATGAGAACACACCCTTTCAAGTATAAACAAACTGGCAGGGGTTTTCATGAAAACCACTGGAGTAAAGTATAAAAAAAACGCGGGAGCTGGGTCACTTGCCACGACCTAGTGATTTCCCGAAACAAATAGACTAACTCAACCCTGTGAGGAACAATCCCTTAAGCCCCCTATGTTTATTCAGAACTTTTTTTTTCTTAGGGCGATGTATATAGCAGTCCTCTTTATCTCCCTGTAAGCACAACACTTCCTTCACTGTGTGCAATGGCGGCTCTAAGTGCCTCAGTACAGACACCATTGTGGGTCAGGCGTGCGGGGTGGGTCCCTGGGGCCCGCTTGGCTGAATGCTAAAATCTCAGGGAAATTAGTTTGCTTTCTTGAACTTCCATGGGTTTTATTCAGAGATGATCAGATAATTTATTGCTCCAGCCGGGTATTTTCAACAAGAAAGGGAAGAGGCAGTTATTTATAATCCCCTTGTAAGCCTTCGAGGTGGCCCAGCAGCATTTGCTGCCAAGTCTGACTACGTGAATTGAGTCCTCAGGACTCTTTAGGACAGGACAGAAGCAGCTTCAACGTGTCTTCTGACCTCCACACACACGCTGTGGGTATGTGTCTCCCAACACACAATCAATACATGTTTAAAAAAGAATACATCTTAAAAACCCAATTAAGACTTCTAATCTTCCGGTCTTACTCCTGCCTTATTGTAGCTGAGAAAGTAAGTCCCTGTGCCTCTGTGTTCTGCTCTACCTACCCTGTGGTCTGCCCTGCCAGGGCTAGTCTGTGCTGGTGTCTGTAGGAGCCTGTTGGATGTCTCCATGAAGACAGACGCAGGAACTTTCTGGGTAACTGAAAGGGATGGGCAAGCCTACATCTGGTTGGTCATACCCCACTCATCCCAAATTTCACATGTGCCTGGGATCAAAAGCTTTAACCTACCGTGGTGCTAACTGCAATCCAGGGGCTGTGAGCGGGGAGACTGTGGCGCCTCCACCAGGACACAAGTCTTCCATTTGCACAGTGGGGCTCTATCCTTACCAAGCCTGTTCCCAGCCAGCATGTTCTGGAGAAGCGGGCAGGAAGGTGGTCCTTCCACACTGATTTTAACTCGATGGGCTGGGACTCTGTGCATCCTGCCAGGCTGCATCTCCACTGCCCTATTCGCTCAACATTTTGGAAGTCTGAAGACTCCATCAATGGTCACATGACTTCATCCAGCAAAGCCATTAAGAGCCAAAATCCAAGTGATCTTCGAAATCAGCCATTCTACACAGCATTTGGAAATAACGGTAAAGGAGATGTATTCAAAGGAAAGTCAGGTAAAGAAGGAGTTCTGTCACTTCTACACACAGGTCTCGCCAACTGTGTGAACTCATTGCTTGTCTAAAAACTTTTTTTTTTCATGAACTGTAAGCGGCAGGAAGCAGTTCTGGCTACAAAACAGCAGTGGTACCCAGTGTGGGCCTGTGGCCCCGAGGCTCACAGCCTAGTCATTTCTGAGAGGCTGTTTTCTGGGGCTCAATGTTGAGTTCAGCTTCACCTCTGTCCAGAAAGGGCAATTTAGCAAGACCCATTCTTAGACAGTGACTTCAACTGAAAACCTGTAATCTTGATGTTCTTTCTCTCCGTTGTTTGGAATTAATTCTAAGGAAGAGGGATTATATATTTTTACCTGAAAGTGATTTTCCTAATTGCTAGCTTTAAAGTGATAATTATATTTATACAGCATTTCAAAGCTGGCATAATGGCACAAGCCTATAATCTCAGGCCTCAGGAGACAGGGGCAGGAGGATCAGGGGTTCAAGGGCAGCCCCAGCTGCATTTCAAATTTGAGGCCAGGTGGGCTACTACACAAGACCCTGACTCAAACAAACAACAAAACAACAGCAGCAGCAAAAATAGATAAGGAGAGAGAGAGAGAGAGAGAGAGAGAATGAAAGAGAGTTCAAAGAACTCCTAGATAGGTTATCTTGTTAGAATGTATTTAATAACTCAGAGTTCATTAAGCAATTACTGTCTATTAACATCATAACTTTAATTGGTGTGCCAAAGATAGGTAAACAAATCCCTGAGAGAATGAGACCTTGGAAATAGCACAGATGGTCGAACTCTAAAACACAGGCAGCTAGCCAGGGCAGGTTCGGCAGCCAGGGCAGGTTCGGTAGCCAGGGCTGGTCCAGTGAGGCCCTGTGGCCCCATCCCCACCCACACACAAGCACCTGCATCCGCACAGGTGGGAGGAGGAGGGGCGGGATAGTAGGAATGACAGAAGTCGCTCACTCATGCTTTTACCTAGGGCTGCCAGGAAACCTAATGTTTCCTAGGGGGTACCACTAGAGGATGGTGCAGGAGGATTGCTGTGAGTCTGACGCCAGTCTGAGTTTCAAAACACCAAGAGGAAGGGGAAGTGAGAAATATCCACCCCTCAGGCAGATCTCATCTGCCTCTCTCGGTAACCGGTAACCGCCACACCCCAAGCCTCTTCTCCAGGCCACCTCAGACCTGCCTCACCCCACACAGGTAGCTCGCGCATAACCTCTGCTGTCTCTCACCTCTTCCTCTCAGACACCCTGCAACTTTCCCTGGTCCCAGGCCCCAAATCTTGGCTCAGAGAAACCCCTCTTGTCTGGAACATGGAACTCAGCTTCAGTTTGGTGGTTAGAAAGTACCAGCCGTGGTAACGGTGTAAGCCCATCACCCTGCCAAACAAACCTGTTGGCTCCTTGATCAATGGCTTTAAGCTCCTTAAAAACAAAACAAAATAAAACAAGCCCCCCCACACACACACACATACACACACATATGCACGGCACAACTCTGATTTAGCATTCTTGGATTTCCCGGATGTCTAGAATGTATGTTGGAGGATGAGTTCCGTTAATGGTTGTCCAAGGCAGAAGCCAGCCTTGAAGCCACATGCACCACCTGCAAAAATGGACTCAGCTTGCATATATATGTATGTATGTATGTGTGTATGTGTATATGTGTGTATGTGTGTATGTGTATATGTGTATATGTGTATGTATACATATATATATATTAGTGCACACATATGACAATAATCAAAGAAAAAGAGGCTATCAACTTGAGAGGAAGGGAGGGGCATGGAAGGGCTCAGAGGAAATTAGCTAGGAGGGGCTGGAGAGAAGAAAGGGAGGAAAACTGTGATAAAACTCTATTTCAAGTATAAACATATTTAAACAAAATAAAAGAAAGAAGATCTTTCTTAAAAACGTGTGTTGCAGTTGAGCATAAGCATAGCACTCAAGTGAACCCTGTGCGCTCAGGTCAGCACTGTGACATACCCCGGCCAACCCAAGCTACATATTGAAACAAGGTCTCAAGGAAAACCGTGTTGGGGTAGGGATGGTTGACGGGTCAGTGGTCAGTACCTGGGAAAGGTCCCAGAGGTCACACTCTGAAGCTGCTTTTGTTCGGTTTATTTGAGGCGGGATCTTGCTCTGAAGCTCTGCTAGCCTTAGCCTCAGGGCAATTCTCCTGCCTCAGCCTAGTAAGAGCTGAGATTGCAGGTATGGGCTATCACATAGGCCTTCATCACAGGCCTCTCTACCTAAACAGACGAGCTGGGCCATTCGTGTCAGTCACCGCCTTACTACGCTGTGTGCATTTCTGTAACACAATGTGTAGTCCTCTGTGAGGCGTCTCTCCTCTCTCATCTCCCCTGTCTGTGTGTGTGTGTGTGTGTGTGTGTGTGTGTGTGTGTTTGTTTTCCTCAGTACCCGCCCTGATATAAAAGCTCTGGGCTGCCGGGGTGGTGGTGGCACACGCCTTTAATCCCAGCACTTGGGAGGCAGAGGCAGGCGGATTTCTGAGGCCAGACTGGTCTACAGAGTGAGTTCCAGGACAGCCAGGACTACACAGAGAAACCCTGTCTCGAAAAACCAAAAAAATAAAAAATAAAAAAATAAAAGCTCTGGGCTGAGAAAAGCAGCAGGGAATGGTTGGCACCTCTCTTCAAGGCCTTTTTATCTATGTGATACCCCGTTCCTTTTATTCAATGACTCTTCCACTACCTAAAAATTCCACCTTGAGTACCTGGATGGACAGCATTTGAGTTTAAAAATAGAAAAACGCTGCTTTCTGGAAATGCCAGAGGGCAGCGTCGTCTCTTTTCTTTGATCATGGTTTTCATTATTGTAAATATAAGGGAGAACAAGATGTAGGAGCGGATAACACTGCAACTTCCAAATCCAGACACCTCTCCTCAATGCAAGTCCCCAAACACACACCAACACCAAATACACATTTTTAAACGCTGCTGTGTTTGATTTTTAGATTGCAAGCTGAGATACAGAGCGACAGTTATTGGTATTTAAATGATGGAACAGTAAATAACAGTTAACCGAGTGATGAAAATAGAAAGTAGCAATCAGTAAAACAACCATGGACATCTCTCTGCTTCCCTGCTCCAAATTCACCACGATCTGGCACACACCTTCTGCAAAAGACCTGGGTTCTCGCCTCCAGCAACACTCTGACTCCACGCGGCAGAGGGGGAGTGGGGGTGGGGGGGAGGGGACAGGCAAGGGGGTAAGAATTTTTTTTTTTCTAATTTTCCCTTTCACCTCCGCCGTTTTCCAACAGAAAAGAAAAAAAAAAGCAGATGTTTTAAGCTAGCATTTTGAGCTAGACGGTAGAAAGCTACTTACGTGGAAGACTGGGCTGGCGAGCTCTGGGCTAGGGCGCAGCGGAGGCTGGTGCCTGTCAGCTTAAATAGCCTGCTGACTGACGCGGCTGCTGGTGGCTCGTTTATTTATTTACGCCTGGGAGTGCACGCTCAAGCAGAGACCTGAAAAACCTGCAGCGTGGGCAGGCGGGAACCGCGGAAAGTCGCCCGACCTTACGTCTGTCCCGGTTATTCAGGTTTGATGCTTAGGCGGTGACTTCTGAGAGTCTGGTGGAACTTTTCGTTCAGCCCTTGTCCCCTTAGCCACCAAGATCTCCTGCGCGGAAAGGTGATGCTGACAGACTTTGGGAGAGCAGCAGGCCCCTGGCTCTTTTCCCCAGCTTCCTTATTTGGACTCGGGGTACTTGTGGCCGCCTCTCAAAGCTTTGGTCTCCCAGGCTGAATTCACAGCTCCGCGGGCAACGCGCCAAACCTCAGCGCCCGGACCTACGCCCAATTAGTGAAAAGCTGTTTTCTTTTGGACACAGAATGTACTAACAAGGAACAGCTAAGCAGAGGGCCAGGCCGGTATGAGACAATTTCAGGCTCCCTCGAACGCTCTTCGTTTTTTTAATTTCTGCATTTGCCCTTTGTTAATGAGATTCCTATCTGAGGGTTGAAAGGTTCCCCTGCTGAAGCTCCCTTTAAAAGGCAGCCTGTGAGCGAAGCTGTGCGAAGACGGGAGAGTCAGGCAACAGGGTCCAGGGGCTCCTGTGCCCTACTGTGGATGTGGATGTAAGGTCCCCACGGGTCCAGGTTTATTTTTTGTTTTATTAGCTAGATAGGCCGTTGGCGGTTTCATCAATGAGCCCACGAGGTTGTGATTCGGAGGAGGCGACTCTGGGCCACTGAGATCATCTCTGGGAGTATCTGTGTATGTAGCACAAAGTAGGTCCTCCCCGGGGACCGGCCCTATCTGTGTGCATCACATGCCTGCAGAAAGTAAAGCCCACTTGATTCTCCTGGGAACTGGAATCACATTGAAAGAACAGCAGAGACTATTGCAACCAGGGGCAATAATGACTACCAGGCGCGTGTAGGAGACAGCAGAGACCCAGCCAGCCCCGGCCCCCCAGGGGAATTCCCATGCTTCCGGTCTCTTGGCTGCTTCCCTTCTAATTCTTCTATGACCACATCTGGACGCTTACCCTCCAGGTTTCTACATCTTGCTGATCTCCTGACAACCAGGGCTGTAGTAAGATCACGGTCATGGGGGCGGGGAGGGGTGTGGCGTATAGCTGGGGGGGAGGGGCTATAGCTCAGGAGTGGAGCTCTTGCCCAGCGTGTATAAGGCTCCATGTTTGATCCCCAGCAGGGCAAGGGACAAACAAACAAAACAAGTCTTCCCGGGTGATGACGTCAATCAGGATCCAGACTGACTGTGTGCCGGGGCTCTGTGTGGATCTGTTTGCAGAGTTCTCCTCATTAGGCAAATCCTCGAAAACCACACTACGAACTGAGTTCTTTCATTATTTAACCTGTTGATGAAGAAACTGATACCCGGAAGATTAAATGGCCTCCTCAGGGATACAGTCCGTGGCGGCGATGAAATTTGAATCCAGGCCTGATTTCAGAGTCTAGGTTTCCATCTGGGAATGACACAAACTGATATTTGGAAAGGTTGCCAGGGAATCTTTCCACTTTCTCTCACCTGCCTGCTCACCATTGGTCCTTCCGTGGTCACAAAGACCTTGTCTGCTTTGTCCGTCCTTGTATACTTAGCACCTAGCGTTGTGCCCAGCACATAGTAGGTCCTCAACGAAATGTGGGTTATCTATTATATGTATTCCTTTGTTGGCTTAGAGGAGAAAAATTTCCAGAGACCATGCGCAGACTTCTACTTAGGAAGCCTGGGTCAAATGGCTACAAATGTAACTAAATCTATCACTTTCAGGGAGGAGGCAAGCAGGCTCATCCCCCATGTCCACGGAAAGGATCTCTGTTATCTAGGCACGCTGTTCTGACCTCTTATCGCAATGAGGACTCCAGGGCTCATGACTACCAACAATTCTATCAACCTAGGAGATGGTTTAAGAGATAACCCAAGCTATATTCCTGCTTGGGCACCAGATCAGGCAAAGGAGAGCAGTTTTCTCTCTATCCGTTCTTTCTGGGATTTATTTTATATTATTCTCTAATGAGAAAAGCATGTGTTGGCACCCAGCAACTTAAGCCTATCTCAACAGCTCCCACACAAGGGAAGACGCCGGCTACAGTAGTTCTTCCCATGTACACGTGGACCTTGGTCTTTGTATGAACACTGGTCCCCAGAGACCAGCACACAGTTGGCCAGTGTTCTTGTGGGCCAGATGGGAGATTGGCGCTGTTGATGCTGTCTTAGAACGGTTCCAAGACTCAACTGACTGTAAGAAGATGGGGAAGCAGGCTCTGGTGCTCTGAGATGCATTGTCTATGCCTCCTCCTCTGTTGTTTCAGGGGAACGTCATAGGCAACGCTTTGCCTCTGCCCGTGAGCTCCGGCCACCACTGGGGACACGCAGTTCTGTTCTCCAGGCAGCTAACACACTGCAGGGAACGCAGGCAAACAGGCTGTGGACTTCCTGCTGTCTACTGCTGCAGATCTTTTCCTTGCTGTAAACACTGGGAACCCCTTTCCTCATGACCACAGAGAAAAGGGGGGGGGAGAGTGTGGCAGAATTCTAAAGAAGAGAAGGACACCTGGACACGGTGAGTATCAGACACTTATTTGCCGAGTTACTGGACAGATGGTTTCTGGAAAGGACGAAGTCAGGGCTTTTGAATCACACAGATTTTGAGTTCAAGTCTCACCATTTCTATTTACCAACTATGTGATACAGGAAAACTTACAGAAACGTCTCTTGGTCTATTTCCTTATAGACAAAATGTGAGTGATGATGATATGTATTGCATGGACTTATTGCATCGTATATTAGTATACGATACTATATACGCATATTAGTATACAATAGTATATAATAATGATCGTATATTAGTATTATTATATATTAGTATATATAGTAATAATATATATTAGTACTTAGCAATGATTCGAGAACATAATATAAGGGGTGGCAACAATAAATATTTATGACCTGCCTATAGTTGTTTCCATGGAACTCATGCGAGATAAATGTCATGTGCCCAGGTGCCACAGTAAACACAGTGACAGGGCCACCTAGAAAACAGAGGGGAACAGCTCTGCTCATCTTGACAGATGAGCAGCTCGAGGGCACTGATTGTCAGGAAGCTAGTTGAAGAATAGAGAACTTATAGAACCAAGGGGGTGTGGGGAGCAGTGTATTGGTTCTTGGAGGAAGACTTCAGACAATCCAGGATGTCACCCTCTAGATGCTTAATATTAATATAGAACGCTAAGTCAGCCGATGCCTGGGAGTGAGACGTGGCTGCCCACAGACACACACAGTGCAGTCGGTGCCTGGGTGAGGCGGTTCCACCCAGGGTGGCCTATGGCTCTCCTAGGTGAGAACCAATGCTCCCCTAATTCCTGCCCCATTGTCTAATGAAGGAGGAGGTCTTTGTCAGACTACTCATGAGGTTGGTTGGAGGTAGCAAAACTGAGGGGGCCTCACCCTACTGGTGAGGCCACAGGGCGGCCTCACTCCGCACACCCAAAGCCTAGCTCCTTGCTGTCAGGGTTTGCCTGCTGTGGCAGAAGCTGCAGAAGCAGTATGGTGACATTCTCAAAAAGGGTGGGGGTGGTGCCTTACCGGGGGACCTCTTTCTCTTTCTCCGTGAAAGAAGGGAGGGTACAGCAGGTGGGGACCGCCCAGCCTGACTATAATCTCCAATGCTAGGAAGGGCAGGGAGAGTGTCCCACCCACTTCTGAACTGGCAGGGATGGGACCTGTGTTCTCAGAGAGCAGTGGGGCTGGGAGCTGAGGAGAAAACAGCCTCAGCTCCCAACCTGGGCATTCTGGTCCCGCTGCCCCTTGCAGCCGGAGATGCTGCTTGTGCCTCTTAGAGCCTGCAGGCTGCACGGTGCACAGAACCCCCACCCCCACCCCCTGGCAATAGATCCTACCTACTTAGGACTCGTGTGTCTGTGAGTGGTTTTTCTTGGTGGCAGAGAGGAAAAGACAGAGAACTGAGCTAACAAAACCATTTAGGTTTGAAGACTAAGCTAAAGAAACATTAAAATGGTTGATACAATAGAAAAAGGCAAAAAAAATTTTTTTTTATTTGAGCTAAAATTGAGATCCTGATTCAATCGAGGGAGCCTTTTTATTCCACCCTCTTTCCCCAACCCAGAGGCACTAAGGTAGACTCTGGTATGACTTCCAGAGACTTTCTTCTGCGCTTTGTGCTTTGGAACCTTTGTCTCAACCTGCCATCCTCTAAGGTGATTTATCAGACTTTGGCTAGTGCGGAAGAAGCACTGTCTCTCTGACAAGGGGAGGCCTGAGCTAGCGCAGGACTCGGAATGGTCCTCCAACCCAGGGCAGAAGGAGAAGGGGTCAATGTATAGTCCTCTCAACCATGCTCTCCTTCCAGACTCCCAGGAGGAACTGCTCCCAAACCCCTGTTTTCCCCAGCAACCTGGCCTTCCTCTGGGGCTGCCTGTCCTCCCTAGCACACCGTAATAGATATGACCACATGGCCTGGGTGAGAGAGAGACATGGTGGGGGTGAGGGGGTCACGTCTTAAACTTCAGCCTTCTATCACAAGTTTGGTTAGTGCCTGGCTTTTCACTGTGTCCAGAGAGACACCCGGAACTAGGGAACCCTTGGGGTTAGGAAGAGTGGGGAAGGAAGAGAGAAAAGAAGAGTGGGAAGAAGAAAGGAGGGAGGGAAAGTAAATTATCCTTGGAAAACGTCTAATGGTTCTGATCTCTGGTTTCAGGAAGATGTGTTTGCTCAGGATACGCTACGGTCAGATGCTGTTCAGTAATCCAGTGCTCTTCTGCTCCGTGCATCCCATCGGAAGCTAGCCTCCTCCTCGCTCCTCTCTCCTCTCTCTCTCTCTCTCTCTCTCTCTCTCTCTCTCTCTCTCTCTTCCTCCCTCCCTCCCTCCCTCTCTCATAATAATGAGGTTCTTTAAAAGATTTATTTTTATTTTATTTTATTGCATTGGTGTTTTGACTGCATGCATGTCTGTATGTGGGTGTCAGACCCCCTGGAACTAGAGCTATAGACAGTTGTGAGCTGCCATGTGGGTGGGTCCTCTGGAAGGGCAGCCAGTGCTCTTAACTGCTGAGCTCTCTCTCTCCAGCTCACGCTTATCTCTTGAGTCCCTGGCACTGGCATCGCGATTGGTGAGGACTTAGAGTCTCTCCTAGAATGGCTTTCTGGGATGACATGTTACAGAGGTGGTGGTGGTGGTGGTGCATGCTAGTACCCTGAACTCCCACATCTCCTAGACTAGCCTTTCCAGTGGGCTCCGAGGAACACACACACACACACACACACACACACACACACACACATCTATCCATGAGCCAAGAGCAATTTACAGCAGTGTTTGGGTTCCAGAAAAGGGTTTGGAAATAGTCCAGGCTTCAGATAAGCCTAGGGTGATCACGTTCTGGCTTTTTCCTACAACTGTCCTGATTCTAGCACTTTAAATCCTGTGTTGGAAGAACTCTCACCCGGTAACACAACTCTTTGAGCCTTAGTCTGACCATCTGTGAAATGAATACAACGATAACCTCGGTGGTTAGGGACTGTACTCGTCAGGGTTCTCTAGAGTAACAGAATTTATTTACAGGCTGCAGCTTAACTAACCCAACAGTGTCTGGCTGTGAACGGAAGGTCCAAGAATCCAGTAGCTGCTCAGTCCACGAGGCTGGATGTCTCAGCTGGCCTTCAGTATCTGCTGGAATCTGGAAGAAGTGGGCTCTAATGACAGCGAATGGACTGGCTAGCCAGGGGACAGCAAACAGGCAAAGAGCAAAAGCTTCCTTCTTCCATGCCCTTAGTCCTTCTGTAGGCTTCCAGCAGGAGGCGTGGCCCAGATGAGAGGCGGGTTTACCCAGATCAAATGATCTAGATTAAAGGTGTGCCTTCCCAATTCAAAGATCTGGATTAAAAGTGGATCTTTCTACTTCAAGTTAAGCAAAAAGCCCTCACAGGTTTGTTAGTATTTCTTCTAGGCTCCACCCCACAGCTACCTGGCAATAGCCGGGTGTGCCTGACTCAGTATAAAAGGAGCTGCTTGCCCCGCCTCACTCTCCTCTTCCTCTCTTTCCCCATCTGTCCCTTCTCTCTCCATTCCCCTCCCCCCTCCACATGTTCATGGCCCGCCTCTCTTCTCTCTCTCTCTCTCTCTCTCTCTCTCTCTCTCTCTCTCTCTCGTTCTCTGTCTCTACTACCCCTCAACTCCCCTCCCCATGCCCTACCTAAATAAACTATTCTATACTATACTCCCCCCACCCCCACCCCCCACTCCCCTACACCCCCATCCCCACCCCCAGTGGCTGGTACCTCAGGACCTGGGCCCATAGAGGCACTCCCTCACTCTCTCACTCCCGCACCATACCACACCCCCACCAAACATATCCCTGACTTCTCTTTCTTATTTATAAAACACAATAACGTATGCCCTCGGTTTTAAATTCCAGATATAGTCAAGTTGACAACCAAGAATAGCCATCACAGGGACTGTCTTAGTCAGGGGTTCTATTCCTGCCCAAACATCTGGACCAAGAAGCAAGTTAGGGAGGAAAGGGTTTATTCAGCTTACACTTCTGCATTGCTGTTCATCACTAAAGGAAGTCAGGACTGGGACTCAAGCAGGTCAGGAAGCAGGAGCTGATGCAGAGGCCATGGAGGGATATTTCTTACTGGATTGCTCAGCCTGCTCTCTTATAGAACCCAAGACTATCAGCCCAGGGATGGTCCCACCCACAATAGGCCCGCCCCCTTGATCACTAATTGAGAAAATGCCTCACAGTTGGATCTCATGGAGGCACTTCCCCAACTGAAGCACCTTTCTCTGGGATAACTCCAGGCTGTGTCGAGTTGACACACAAAACCAGCCAGTACAGGGACTAAGGTTGGTATGTTACCAGATTGTTCAGGAAGGAAATGGAGGAGGAACACACACACACACACACACACACACACACACACACACAGTCTTTCTGTCTCCATTGGAAGGACTTGATGTCTCTTATCCCAAGTACATTTTTGACCTTTTCCAAGTGGAGGTGTGGGGAAAGCAGTGGAGGATTCTGGGAGCCCTTCAGAAGGCCTCCAAGGTCCCAGGAAATGCAGAAGAGCGGCTTAAGGGCTCTGCTGGCCCTGCGATTATGATTATGTGTGAATGGCAGAAACAGCTGTCTGCAGGCAGAAGTCACTTCTAACGGCTAAATCTAAGGAGTCTCGAATAAGAGATCACCAACCCCTTTCTTTTCGGCCTCTTTGATGCCCCTCGGGCCGTCGTCTGCAAAGATTCTTAGCTAATAGCCCTGTTCTAAAAGACTTGTTTCCCAGTGACTACTGCGTAGTGGCTGAACAAGAAAAAGAAGTCAGTGTTTTCTAAGAACTCCCTTACAAGGCATTCAGCCCAAGGGTGGATTTCACAGGCGTCTTAATTCCTGGCTGGAAACTCGGGGAGCTGTCTTGGAGACCAGAAACAGCAGGCAAAAACTCTGTCAACAAAAGAGGAGCGAGGGGATTATTTATTCAAACGCCCTGATAGAAGGAGGCCTTAATCAAAGATGCCATAGAAAACAAGCCGCAGGCAGCCAGGGAGGGTGTCAAAGGGCTGTGGGCCTTTCCTAAATGGAAGGAAGTGACCGGGTGAGGGGTGAGGGGCACCGGCCTTCAATTACTGAGCAGAGTTGGGAGCTGTGTGCCAAGGGCTGGGGGAATTATTCAAACTGCAAACACCTCCACCACCACGGCCCTCCCGCCCCATCACAAATCATTAGAACGAGTGCCCGATTCCCATTGAAACTTGAAGCCTTTGGAAGTTGGTAAGACTCAAAACGCTAGACTCTGGCGCCTCCGCCTGATAATGAACTTGTTCTCTGTCCGTGATGGTTGATGACAGAACCTTGCATAATTAGAGCACCTTTGGAAAGAGCTAGAGGAAAGGAACTCTCTAATGTACGTGAATGTACCGATTTCCATAAACATTAATGCGGTTAGGGATTTTTCACTCCCAAGGTACCCACTGATTCGAAATGAACAATGTGGCTGGATGCCAGCGGGCGTAGTAACACTGACAGCTTTAACCGGCACCAAATTGTTCACCAAACTCTGGGGGGAATCTACAAAATAGATGTTCCTAGGTTACCAGTCACCTTCCTTTTTTCCTTGTGCTTCCTTCCCACCCCTTTCCCAGGGAAAATTTAATTCTGAAACAGTTGATTTATAAGTCCAGGAATTGAATTATCAGAGCAATGCATTAAGGCACGCTTTGTTATCGCCTCCTGCGAACGGAGACTTCAGTAAACAACTATCATCTCATTACTTCTCCTGGACTCTGGGCGTTAAGATTTCAGAGGGGTCTCAGTAGGGAGATTTTAGATCTGGAGTCACATAAATGGCTGTAATGAGACACTGGCAAGAGAGAGAAGTGCAGAGGAGCCCAGAGGAATACAGCCTTGCAGGGCACCCCTGCCTGGTCCCAGGTCTTTCCCATGAGGTTTCTCTTAGACTTCATCTGAGCTTCTTCGTGCCGTGGTGAGCTCGGGCAGTCAAATGCTCCGGTGCGTAATTGCTCCCGGTTCTGTCCAGGCAGCAGCTACATCGACATTTAGGGCCTGGCCTAGAAATCACCTGACATCACACCTACAGCGTTCTGTGGGTTACCAGCCATGCCCACTTGACCTCCCAGTAGAAACGTGGTTCTGGAAGGCAGTTCCAAACGTATACAAAACGCTGTGGCCCTCTCTGGAAAATGCAAGATAATAGGCCATAGGTGTGAATGAACGGAAAGCTCTTGGGAAATATTTGTATTTGAGGAAATTATGGCAACCTCTAAGTTCAAGGCCAGCTTGATCTACATAGTAAGTTCCAAGGCGACCAGAACTACACGGAGGGACTTCATCTCAGAAAGGAAGGAAGGAAGGAAGGAAGGAAGGAAGGAAGGAAGGAAGGAAGGAAGGAAGAGAAAGAAGGAAAATAAAAAAGGAAATGCACGTCTCAAAAAACCAAAAAAGCCAGGCAGTGGTGGCACACTCCTATAATCCCAGCACTCTGGAAGGCAGAGGTAGGCGGATTTCTGAGTTCGAGGCCAGCCTGGTCTACAGAGTGAATTCTAGGACAGCCAGGGCTATACAGAGAAACCCTGTCTCAAAAAAAAAATCAAATCCAAAAAACCAAAAAAAAAAAAAAAAGGAAATGCACAGTTGTACACACACAAGTGTGTATACACACCCAAGTGTGTACAACTTCTCAAGAGTGAAAGGATTTCCCAGCCATTGTATCAAATCCAATACTCAAGGGGAGTATTTACAGTGAGAAGGAGAAAGTGCAGACACATCCAGCTGCCTCTTAGGGAAGCCACAAATCTTTGGTTTCCTGTCCCAGCACTTGGGCTTGGCATTTTCAAATTACCAGCCAACCATCAAACAGTTCCTGTTACATCTTGTGAGATATGAGATGCCTTTTTTTTTTTTTTTTTTTTTGCCATTTTTAGCTAAGAAAAATAAAGCAAACGGCATCAAGGTGACCCTGGGTAAGATAGAGAACAGGTGCGAATCCAAGTGGCAGCACTCGCTGAAGCAAAGCTGTCCTAGGACAGGCTGTGATGACTACCCTTCTCTTCCTGGAAGCCCCGTGTTTATGTTCGCCTTTGTTTATGTCCTGAAGGAACAGAGGCAGAAGGACACGATCCTGCTGACATGGCTGGGCGCAGGCTTGGGTTTCAGTGCTGCGCGCGTGTGCGCGCGCGCGCGCGCACACACACACACACACACACACACACACACACACACGAATCTCAGACCCTTAAGGGGAGAACCTCTGAGGTTCGGCCTCTGAGGGAGCAGATCGGTGGTCTGGTCTACGTGGGGTGCTGAGATCTGGGTGACTTAGGTCACAGGAACAACAGAGGAAGTGAAGCAGAAGCCATTCCTTCTAGTGCGTCAGAAACAAGCTGTCTGGAAGTCTCTGATTCAACAATGACCTTTCCAGACTGTTCTTAGTTGTTGCAAGGTGCTTTAGGAAAGAATCCCACACCGGTTAAGTGGCTGCCTCTCCTCAAAAAGCTGGAAGGCCCCACAACCCTCTCTAGTACTTACAAAGTTCTTATCCAAGGAGTTCTAAGCGCCACCACGTTCTACCTTGGCTTGAGTGTGGGGCATCACTGGCATGCCAATCATGTTAGGTAAAGTGCCTATCCAGACTAGCAGTTTACACTTAGGCAGGTCCTTGAAGCAAAAGGCAGGCTCCAAAACCCATTCTCCTCCTCTGAGGTCATGCTCGCCTTGTTCCTGCTTTTCTCTGTCAGTCAAAGCCCATTGGCTTTCTGCTCTGTGGAAGCAAGCCAGAGAGGTGTTTTCCTTGACTGCAGAGTGCTCCTGTGGAGTGGCACCTCAGGCCACCCTCTTTCTGATCAAGAATGCCTGCTGGTTTCATATCAACATGCTGTCTTGATGCTCACACTTAAATTGTAAGCATAGGGCTTTAAGAATTTAGGTCAATTATGGAACCCACTTAAGGCTTGGGGAGCCTTTCAGAAGAGGGGCCAGAAGGAGTGTAAAAGGAACACGGTGTCTGCTGTGAGACCGTATCTCCTAGAAATGTCAGAGCTTGTACCAATGATACGTCACCAACATGAATGCCTAAACATGACCTGAACAAGGGCACCAATGGACATGTTAACATGGAAATGGGGGGGGGAGGGTCTTATGGGACACATAAGCCTAGACTGTGTGATAAACTAGCTACATGATTTACCATCTTAGGCGTAAAAACCATTTTATAGAAAGACAGACTAGCCCGGCCGTGGTAGCGCACGCCTTTAATCCCAGCACTTGAGAGGCAGAGGCAGGTGGATTTCTGAGTTCGAGGCCAGCCTGGTCTAAAGAGTAAGTTCCAGGACAGCCAGGGCTACACAGAGAAACCCTGTCTCGAAAAACCAAAAAAAAAAAAAAAGAAAAAGAAAAGAAAAGAAAAGAAAAGAAAAGAAAAGAAAGACAGACTAGGTTCATGCCTGTTTAGGATTAAATCTCTGGGACTTTTGTTTATTTTCTTGCTTGCTTTCTGTTTGTTTGTTTGTTTGAAATGGAGTTTCTCTGTGTAATAACCCTGGTTGTGCTAAAACTCTCTTTGTCGACCAGGCTGGCCTTAAGATCATCTGCCTTTCATGTGTTAGGATTAATGGTATGTGCCATCACCATTCCTGGTTTTTAAGTTTCTATTTCTCAAGGATTGGGTTCTGCCCCACCTGGAACTCCAACTACAAATGGTCCTGTACTGCCTGTTCCAGAAAATGCCAAACGTGTCTTTGTTTCAAAAAGTTGTTTATAGGCATCTTGCTATTCTGCCCTTGTTTTAGAGGGTTGTTATGGCTACCCGTTGTTATGGCTACCTTGTTAGAACCACCTGGTAATCGTGCCTTTGTTTCAGGAGGTCATTGTGACTAACTTCTTATGCTTATGTTCACCTCCTGAAACCAGGACAAATCCCCCACTTGGAAACTCCCCACCCCTGAGCTTTAAAAACCTTGTCTTTCTCAAATCCAAGGCTGGCCTCATGAATCTCACCTTAGGGAAGGCAGTTTGTGTATACAAATGAAAAAAGCTTGCTTTAATGAATGGCTTGCTTTAATTAATTTGCCCGTGGTGGTCTTTCTCCTTACATGGTTAGCATTAAGAAAAGAAGTAAAGCATAGGCAACTAAGAAATCCTGAGAACAAAAGAAACAGTCTTCTCTAGGGAAGAACACACGGATTGGTTGGTTATTCAATAACACGGTCATCCTTGAAAACATACATACAAGTAACATTATACAGACCGAGCAGGTTGTATTTATGTATTTAGTAATGTATTTATGTATATATGCTATATATATTATATGTGTGTGTGCATATATATGTCAACAATTACAGAATAAAAACAGGCCATGAATTTGTAAAGAGAGTAAGGACTACATGGGAGGCTTTGGATGGAGGAAAGTGAAGGCAGAAATGATATAATCTGAAAAAGGAAAACTTGAACTTAGGTAAACTAATGAGCAGGTACCTAGTATTAGTTTCCAAGTTACTCCTCCAACAAAATTCCAGTTCCTAGGCTAGCCCCAGCAAGACCCGTGTCTCCAGGTCCATCTCCCCTAACAAATCCAGCATTTCCAGGTTAATTCCCAACAAGCCCACCCCCTGCCTAATGACCACCAATGATGGTTTGACCCCCAGCACCAGCCAATTATGTTAAAGGCCATAGTAGCTTTCCAATTAGATGCTTGCCAGGCTAGAAACTCTCACCCCTCTCTTGTAGCTTTCTATAAAGCCTTACCCAATAGACGTTCGGGGATCCTCCACCATAACCGCCCTGCTTGTCTGTGGTGGGCTGGGGGGCCCAAGCTAGCTCAAATAAAGACCCTGATGTGATTGCATCGGATTGGCTCCTGTCTGGTCTTTTGGGGTTCACTAACACGTCCCTGGCACTACAAGCACAACTCTTTTGTTTTGTTTTGTTTTGTTTTGTTTTGTTTTGTTTTGTTTTGTTTTGTTTTGTTTTGTTGAGACAGGGTTTCTCTGTGTAGCCCTGGCTGTCCTGGAACTTACTCTGTAGACCAGGCTGGCCTCGAACTCAGAAATCCGCCTGCCTCTGGCTCCCAAGTGCTGGGATTAAAGGCGTGTGCCACCAATGCCCGGCCACAAGCACAACTTATTATTCGCCATTATCGAGCATCTTCTATGTGTCAGACACAGTGCCAAAGGTCCCCACCAAGTAGGTTGCCCTTGGTTACAGTGTTACTCATGGGCAGAGGAGATTTGGTTTGATTTGGACAAAGATGATGCTTTCCCTCTAGGTGAGCCTTCTCCAGTAGAAGCGGAACTGTGCATCTGAGAAGAACGCAAAGCTGGGCTCTCCAGGTACCTCTGGAGGATGCTGAGGGGGCTCCGTGGATACAGAGACCTTACAGAAGATTGGGGTAAATGGAGGCCCGCTTGGCCTCCCCTGTTCCAAGCAATCACCTCCTACTGTCCAGGCTTGCCCACATGCTGGCAGCCGTCCCCGGTGACTCTCAGCTCCTGTGGCATGTCTCACATCCCTGTCACTCCATCGACACCTCATGCTAACGCTTGGCTTCAGATTCTCATCACCTCATGTCCAGATCACGCCGACAGCCTCTAGTCTCCCAACGCCCTGCCTGCCACACCTCTCTCGACCTCCACTGTATTGAACTCACTGCTCAGAGCCTTGGAGGGACTGCCCACCGTCAGCTGAATACACTGTAGCTTTATATGTCCGCATCCGTGCTCCTTCCTCGTCTGACGTCATTCCTAGCCGAGCTCTCAGGATTCCCCTGTGGACGTCCCATGATGCCAGGATGCTTGTTATTTCTTAACCATGCTGCTTTTCCTCCTCACCCCCTCCACTCCCCATGCCCGGCCCATTGTCTGTGCCCCAGCCTCCTAAGTCCTGCCAATCATCATCCTGCTCGGCCTCATCCCCACTGACCCCTTCCCTGACCACCGTCCTTATCTGAGTGAAACCACTCACACGTCACCTTCTCCGCTGCCTCCTGATGTCAACGAGCCTCTTGTTCGAGCACGTGCTTGGCTCTCCTGGCACACCGTGAATGCTTTGTAACCAAAGGATTAAAGACAAGATGGCTCAAGGGCGGGGCAAGGGGAGGTGTGGGGACAGCTTGGCACTGGGGTTCAGAAATCAGACGGGCTATATTTTAGCTACCAACTCTGTGAATTGGTGAGATTCCTGGTCTTGAGACAGGCTGAGTCCATGACAGCCTTCAAATTGGCAGTCTAGGAGACTAGACCTAAATCTCTGTTGCCAAGAACTGGGCAAGTCTAGGCAAATCCAGACATTAGACACTGCCCTGCCACCTGGCCTGAGGCAAAGACAGTGAGTGGGTCAGCAGCGGTTTCCAGACTTCCTCAGCAACAGTTTCCAGGCCCCCAACCCCCCACACCCCAGCAATGGTCCTGGAATGTCCCTAGAAATGGAGCAAATAGATTAAGATAGAGGACACCTACCCCTCCTCAGAATTCCTGTAATGTGCTTTAAATCAGGGCTTTGAGCTCATTTCCGCGTCTCCATCTTTGTAGAAGGTAGATAGATCCCAGCATGCTGGACTTCTGTAGAATAAAACACTCTTTGCATTTATGTACTATGTGAGTCTAGGATATCATTCTTCGACAAATCATGGACTCTTTTTTGTTTGTTTGTTTGTTTCTGTTTTGGATTTGGTTTTTTGGAGACAGGGTTTCTCTGTATAGCCCTGGCTATCCTGGAACTCACTCTGTAGACCAGGCTGGCCTCGAACTCAGAAATCCACCTGCCTCTGCCTTCCAGAGTGCTGGGATTACAGGTGTGCGCCACCACCGCCCAACTCAAATCATGGACTCTTAACAATCTTTCCATGACCTTATCAGAAAAATGGGGATAATGACCAAGCCTACCTCATAGGGCAATTATGAGGATCATGAATTAGTACATAGAGGGGGCCCTTGGACTGGCATGCTCCATCCACTTAATTTATTATTTCTTTCATTATCAAGCAAGGTGAGAGGGCTTGTCATGGGCTAGGTACCACCTAAGTGACCTTGTTAAATTCCTGGAACAACCCAGTGATAAAATGGACCGCTGCTCACAGCAGAGGTGAGAAATCTGAGGTTCTGAGTACTGGAGCCACATGGCTGGTAATCAGTTCAAGCACCATTGCTCTGTCCTAACCCTGCAATAGGCTAATCCTGACGCAGAGAAGAAGGCCTCTGCACCTTCAGCATGGCTTAAGCGGCTCAAAGCACGTTTGTCGTGGAACGGCACCAGGTCAGCAAGCCCTGTATGCTCCTCTCTGCTGAGGTCACTATTTGCCCACCATTGATTTCCTCCTGCACCCTTGTCAGACCTCCAAGGTTTAACTAGGCAACCAGCCACCGGCAGCAAAGGTCATAACTGGGTATGGCGGCACAAGCCTGGAATCCCGGGACTCGGGAGGTGGCAGAAGCAGGAAGATTACGAGTCCAGGGCCATACAGAGTGATACTGTACTCCATATGAAAGGTCAGAGACAGGACATGTTTTAGGCTCAGTGTTTGGCCTGGTTGTATTTACTCAGCTCTGCCATGACAGTCCATAAGGACTCAAGGACAGTGAGTGAGTGTGTGTGTGTGTGTGTGTGTGTGTGTGTGAATGAGTGTGGCTGTGTCCCCAGAGCAGGAAGCTAGTCAGGTCTGTCCTGTGGGCTGCAAGTTGCTGCCACTTGGCCTAATATGAACGTGCTATTGGTTGACTTGATTAAAGATTAAATAACTGTTAATTTCTTATATCAACTTGGCTGGCCCGTGAGGGCCAAGATATTTGGCCAGAGCTTATTCTAGGAATTTCTATGCAGATGTTTTTTCTTTTCGGAGAGTTTGATTCAGCTGATTATGAACATAGTGCCTCTATTACCTTCTCCAACCCACGGAAAGCTTGCTTGGCCAACAAAGACTGCTGTGTAGATGAGAGAACTCGTCAGTGGACTGCTTCAGGCTTATCCACAGCACTGGATCTTCCTGAATGTACAACAGGCGGTCTTTAGACTAGCCTGTCTGTGTGCATTCTTCAGGTTTGGACTCAGTTTCTGCAACCGCAAGAGCCAGTTTCCATGCACATGCACATCCACTGGTTTTGTTTCTGCGGAGCACCCTGAAAGGTATGATGTCATCGTCCTTTACGTCAAGATGTGCCAGGGAGATTACGGTCTGGCCAGTGGGATTCTCTGGGGCAGCTTCCAGGAAATGGTGGCCTTTGCCCTTTGGCCTGTCATCTCCCCTTTACTTTTCCTGCTGTCTGGAAGGCAGGTGTCATGGATGAAGGGCCACTGTGGACTATAATATAGCAAAGCAGAACTCCAAAGCAGTCTAGGGTAAAGGGACCATGAACCCTCCAACCCATCTCAATGCCTTGAATTCCTCATTCTAGGAGAGAGCGGCCCCTGAGACTCAGGCTGGACTTAAATTCCATAAGTAGCCAAGGATGATGACCTTAGACTGGTTCCCCTGCTTCCATATCACAAGCACGTACTTCTCAGCGTCTTATCAGGGCTTTTGTATGAGATAAAAATGTTGGAGAACCCTGCTATTAAGGTTGCCAACCCCCATGTCCAGATAACGCTCTGAGCTCAGTGCAAAATAGAGGACTCTCTTTCTCAGCGGGGCTTCCCTTTCTCTTCCTGACCCTGCCTGGAGAGTGTCCCTTAAGCACAGGTGCCTGGACTTGTCTGAAAAATGACCTTGTGCAGAACTCTCTGCAAACGCTTCACAACTCAGCACGCAAGTCCCACTCTGGCTTCATGCCCACATGATAATTCAGTGCTGTGTTATGACCAATCAGCCCTTCCCACCCTCGTGCTAGTTAGATACTATGCTATGACCAATCAACCTTTTCCACCCATACCCCTAAAAACCCGCACATACCCTTTTCCTGGAACAGTAAAGAACCTCTCACTGCAGAGGTCTCCAGGAGTTCCCTCATATTCGTAACTATCCAAACCCAACTCGATGCTTCTACTACCTTTGTCCTCGCCCTGCTGGTGGTAAACAGACCCACAGGCAGAAGCGTGACTCACATAAAACTACAGCCCAGTCTTATTTAAGCTACATTTAATGTCCCTGCCCTGCCTACATGAACCCTAATGGATACAATGCTGTGCCTCGGGAGCTGAGAAATGGCTAACCTTCTCTCTGGTGACCATGAGCAACTGCCCAAAACCTCTTTTGATAGGGAACGGCCCAATCTAAGTCTTTTCCATGTGGAGGAACCTCTTTCCGTAAAAAGCAGAATGGAATAAGGCTGAAGAGTAGGAGAGAAGTAGACCCCTCCTGAGTAAGTGTGAGGGAGATCTGGATGGAGGACAGCAGTGATCACACCAATCTCACCCTCGGGATGCTGGGCAGGATGGGAAGTCGATGCTCCCACACTTCCTCCAAGGAATCACAGATCGTCAAGAACGGATGTTTCCAGCTGTGTGGATCTGAATCCCTGCCGCAGATTAGAAATAACATCTGGAGCTGGCTGTGGGTGGTTTTGTCAGGACTCAGCAATTTGCGTTCAGTCCTGACCATGATCAGTTTTTTGTGTACCCACAGCTTAGAGGCAGGGAAATGAGAAGAGAAGGCTGGGGAGATAGATGGCTTAGCAGGTGCCTTAGTCGCCTTTCTCGTGTTGTGATAAAACACCATGACCAAGGCAACTTATGGAAGAAAGGGCATGTGGTTTCCTGGTGTCAGAGTAAAAGTACAGTGTTAATCCCACGAGTCAAGAAAAAGCACTACCACAATTTTTGAGCCAAATCTGAAGCAAGCTTTATTAAATAAATACTGGCCAAGACAATGGGTAAGGCCAGATCCTTACCTGGGAGTTTTCAGAGTATGGTGCCACATTACATCAGTCGGGGGCTTATGAAAGCAAAAGCCACGAGGCTGTGTACATCCTACCTTTGTCCAATCAGAACCTAGCACACATCCTGACATACTTCCTTCCTACATGTGATCAAGCACACATCCCATGCAGTTGGTGCAACCAAGCTTGTTCACAGAAGTGAAAATACTAGATTGTTATCTTACAGGAACAGGCCCCAGCATTCCAAGGCGTTATCTGTCCTTAGGCAAATGGAGCTTACAGGTTGGAGGCATATCGGTGGTTTTGTCTTATAGATCTGTTTTGAGTTGTTTTTTATAGATTTTTGTTTTGAGTGTCCTAAAGATAGCTCATAAATATGATTCCTGAGTTTTGTCTTATTGACCAGTAAAATCTGCCAAATGTCTTATGGCAAAATCTCTCACTAGTTAAATCTTGACATATGATGCCTAGAAGCCCTGTGACCATCTTGTTTGTTAAGGGTACCATGGTGAACACAAAACAGGAATTGGTGGATCCCCATGAGTTTGAGGCTACCGGGGTCTACATAGTGAGTTTCCAGGTCAGACAGGGCTACATGGTGAGAGCCTGTTTCTGCTGTGGGAAATAAGCACCTATTTATAAGTATTTTCTGTTTGTTTTTCTGTTCCTTCCAGACAAAGCTTCCAGCCCCAAATCCTTCCTGTTACAAGCTCTGAACTGCATTGCTCTCTGGGTCTAAGCCATCCACATCAAAACAAACCTGCATCGTTTTTTGGCTACATGTTCCTGTCCCATTTTCTAGTTGGAGAGAAGTCGGAGACAGAGTATTTGTTTCTAGTTCCTGGAAGATTACACAGCTGGGAAGAATGTGCTTGAAACCTGGTTCCCTCTCTATGACGTTGGGCAAATTACATAACTTCTCTGTGCAGAAACTTTTTCATTCCTACGCAGGATTAGGTTAAATAAGTTAGTACCCATGAAATGCGAAGGACAGTGTCTTCCCTACCACAATAATCACTAAGCAGACATCAGCTTTACCATCCTCCTGCCCAGAAGCACACCCTTCTGCAAGGCAGTTTATGATGCTTTCTACCCATGTTTTCCTCTGCTAAATATTCCTGGGAACAAGTGAAATGTGAGACAAGTGTAGTCAGTCTGGCCTCTTGCTAATCTGTTTGCTACACAGCCATGAGAAAAGAAATCCGATTAACAGAATATGATTTTTGTTTGTTTGTTTGTTTTTAGATAGAATTTAACTATGTAGCTCTGGCTGACCTAGAACTCACTATGTAAACCATGCTGGCCTCAAACTCATAGAGACCCACCTGCCTCTGCCTCCCAGTGCTGGGATTAAAGGTGTGCACCACTATTTCCCAGTGGACATACGCTCTTATCCATGGGGGATTCGAGAAACCTAGAAGATGGCAGAAACAAAGAAAGAATCACACTGTATATATACTATGTGTTTTCCTATGGATACCCAGAATAAGAATAAGCTTAATAAGTAGATTAAGCACAGCTCAAGATCAACAACATAAACTTAATGTGGATCTGAATTACTGTACCACCACAGTAGGCCCGAGAGCCGAAATGGCTGGGAATGAAATAAGCGCTAATGAGCAGGGATGAGGTACACTGCGTGAGGGAATGACTCACATCCAGGGACCAGAGGGAGCTGATGGGACCAGAGATCCTGACACAGGCTGCAATTTAAAGTTCACGACTTACTTATTTTTAGAGTTTTCCATTTAATACTTTTGGATTGTGGTTTACTGTTGGGTACATATTGGCAAACACCACAAAGCTGTGGGTAAGGGCTTTTGTACCAGAAGGAACGCTCCACAAATCCTACACCTCCTCTACTCAAAGGCATAGGTGGCAAGGACTCCTCTAGGCTATGCCACTAACCAGAGGCAGAAGCCCCACAGACCAGCTCACAGCTCTGATATTGTCTGCCTTGTGTTCTTGCCGTCTTTAGCTTTTTCATGGAGCCAAGAGTCTCCTCTTGCCCTCCTCTCTGGGAGACTCTTGGCTCTGTCCCAATACCTCACACCATGTCAGGCTACCTCCTTCGTAGTGTAATAAGGATCCATGATTCACCAAAAAATAATACAATGATACTCCGGATTTGAATAGTATGTAAATGCAGAGTGTTTCATTTTGCAGAAGTCCAGCGTGCCGGGGTCTCCCATTACCAGAACAGAGAGAGTCAACCAAGTGACCTTGCAGGCCTGACTTAAAGCACATTCGGGAATTCTGGGGTAGGTGACCTCTATGTTAATATGTTGGATCCATCTCTATAGACCTTCAATTACTGGGGTGTAGGTGCTGGAAACTTGCTGGGAAGGTCTGGAAACTGTTGTTGAGGAAGTCTGGAAACTGCTGCTGACCCATTGTCCCTGCCTCAGGCCAGGTGGCAGGTCAGCTTCTGAGTCCTGGACTTGCCTGGAATCCCCCAGTTCTTGGAAACAGAAATTTAGGCCTACTCTCCTTAACTGGCCGTTTGAAGCCTGTCATGGAGTCAGCTTTGCCTGCTCACTAGGACCGCAGAGGCCTCCTTCTTTCCTCATCTGCATATGCATGTCAACTAAGCAGCCTTTCAGCGATGAATCTGCCCACCTCAGCTTAGATGCTGCCGACTTTTGAAATGCTTTGGCCAAAAGTTAATGTTTGCAAAAATTGTGTATGTCGTGTGTTTCTATTACAAACCAGACTGCCCAGGGCTTTTTGTTTGTTTGTTTGTTTTTTCTTTCCTATGGGGCTAAAGATAGATGAGGATAAACAAAAATCTTTCATTTATTTATTTTTTTATTTATTTATTTATTTATTTATTTATTTAGTACAAGCTGCTAAGGACCTGTGTGCTGTTATCTAAGCAGGGGAAGAAAGCAGAGACCCTGCAGGAATCACCAGAGGTTCCTTTGGTGCCCGAGGACCCCACTTTCACCCATCTGGTACTGGTCTGAGTAGAGTTGTCTGGTTCTGACTGCTAATTGCTAATCTAAAGTAGAACTGACAGAAGAGAGAAGGTTCTAGAAATTAGTCAGCTTATCTCTTAGCATCCAAATACAACCCCCTTCTGGGTTCCCCTCAGAGTAAAGATGCACCATTGAAAGACACTGGCAATGACTAGTTCTCCTGAGATGGAGATGTAATATCCTATATAAGTCTGATGTCCAGGTTACCTGGCTGGAGACGGAGGTCTAAGGATCCTGCTGTTCTGGGGCTGGATGGTAGGTGGTAGAACTGGTACCTCTCTCCCTTCAGAGTCTGTTGGAGCAGCTGAAGTCATGAAAGCATTCTACTTCTTAAGTGTTGCTCCGTGCAAACTTTTGTTTGCCAACTCAAGAGCCAACTCATATCTGCAAGTGCCAAGCTATGGAAGTCCTGGAAAGGGGTCAGGGGATACTAACCCAACCAGACAGTACAAGTGACAATGCTGTTCTTACCCCCCACGCATCCATCCACCCGCCCGCCTTCCAGGAAGACTATGCAATAACAAAACCAAGTCCCCTGCTTTTTGCTTTCAGGAATTGCCCCTTTCTTCACAAGGAGACAGCAGCCCGCAGAGCGCCGGCTGTTCATAAAGTGTCTATTCAGCCCCGCTTGCTTGTCCTTGGCCCAGGGTTCAGCTAATGAGTTCCCACAGAGCACAGGCCAGCAGGGGAGGCAGAGATCACAGAAGAAAAAGAGAGTCAGCTTCCAGGTTTCCCGTGGATTCCAGAATGCGATGGAAAACCGCAGCGTTTCTGGATGAATGCTGTGGAACACATCAGCGAGTGTTCACGGCTGCTCTGGGTCAGGGCCGGCACGCATGGTGTCCTCCTCTGAAAGGGGCTCGAGCGAGGGAAGCTGAGCTTCCTGGAGCTCTCTTGTCATGTGAGTCTGCTCTCCCAAAGGCCTTTGTGTCAGTCACTTCTGCTTCAGGAGGGGACAAGTCAGCCATCCTGTCACTTTTCAGCGACCCTCTGCTCTGGTCTTCAGATGACTTCCAGCCTGCCAGTTTTCCTGCCCACACCACGTCCAAAATGGGTTTGGGGTCTGCACCTATCAGAGTCGATCAGAGAACCAGAACACATCGAATATGTGTTCCCAGATCGTGGAGAGCTGCCTGGTGTAGTACTGAGTCTGTGCTCGGTGAGGCCGGTGCGTAGGTGAACATGAGTGGGACAGTCAGCGTCCACAGGATGAACGTCCCCATCAGGGGCCCCTCAGCTCTGCGCTTAAGGCCTTCCAACTGGTTCACTGAGACTCACCCTGAATCTAGGATGATCTCTTATCTCAAATGCATATGATTAGGGATTTTTTTTTCACGTGCATGTGTGTGCATGCATATATGCATGTGTGCATTCATGTGAGCGTGATGTGTGTGCAAGTGCCCCTCCCTTGGCTGGAGCCTCTGTATTTTGCTCTGAATTACAGCTAGAGCCTCTTCGCTCGCCCCCTGCTTCTTCTCTGGCCGTCTCTGTCCCACCCACTGCCTCTAGCTGTTTTCAACTGAGTTCCAGCAATCTGCCATTGCTCAAACCCTTTGTGGTGGGCAGAACAACCGTTCGCTGCAGATGCCTAAGTCCTAATCCATGGTAGGAAGGAGGGAGGGAGGGATAGAATGAGGGAGGGAGTAAGGGAGGAAAGGAGGAAGGGAGGAAGGGAGGGAGGTAAGAAATAGAAAAAAAGGACAGACTGTAAAGCAAGAGTCCTTTGACAGGCCTATGTGTGCGTGTGTGCATGATTACATATGTGCTTGTGAGTGTGTATATGTGTGAGAGAATGTGCGTGTGTCTGTGTCTGGGTGTGACTATGTGGGTATCTGTATGTGAGTGTGTGTGAATGTGTATATGTGTGTGTCAGTGTGAGTATGTGTGAGTGTGTGTGTGAGTGTTCATAAGTATATGTATGTGAGTGAGTATATGTATGTGAGTATGTGAGTATATGTATGTGAGTATGTGAGTGTATGTATGTGAGTGTATATTGTATATGAGTGTGTATGTGTGAGTATATTATGTGAGTGTGTGAGTGTATGTGTGTGAATGTATATATGTGAGTGTATATATGTGAGTGTGTGTGTGAGACAGTGTATGTGTGTGAGCGTGTGTGAATATGTGTGTGAGTGTATATGTGTGTGTGAGTATATATATGTGAGTGTGAGTGTGTGTAGGTATGAGTGTGTGAGTGTATATATGTGAGTGTATGAGTGTGTGTGAGAGTGTATGTGTGTGAGCATGTGTGAATACGTGTGTGAGTATATATATGTGAGTGTGTGAGAGTGTATGTGTGTGAGCGTGTGTGAATATGTGTGTGAGTATATATATGTGAGTGTGAGTGTGTGTAGGTGTGTGAGTGTGTATATGTGAGTGTGTGTGAGAGTGTATGTGTGAGCATGTATGATACGTGTGTGAGTGTATATATGTGAGTGTGAGTGTATATATGTGAGTGTGAGTGGATGTATAAGGAAGGACGTTCTCACTGCCTTACTTGAAGGCAGAACTCCCTGAAGAACAGCAGTAAATCTTAGTTTGCTTGCAGAAACTAATTTCTGAGCAAGCTTCATTTTTCTTCTCCCTTGGGGGGAGAGAGTACCGGGAGCCAGTGTGTTCTCTGAGATTAACTGGCTGGTGTGGCCTGGCTCTGTGCTTCCTTTTCTAGGAATTAACTAAACTCTGTTTCCACCGGAGCTCCAGGAAAGTTGGAATCTCGTGCCGTTTGTCTCAGATCTGGTGAGACTCAGGCGTTGTAACATTGGGTTAAGCAATGCTAGAGATTATATTCTATTCAAGTTGTCCCTCAACCCTAAAAATTCAACTTTGATTCTCTCTCTCTCTCTCTCTCTCTCTCTCTCTCTCTCTCTCTCTCTCCCTTTTCCCCCCTCCCTCTTAATGAGGAAATTTTAGTAAAGATGCCCCTTTTTTTTTCTGAGACAGGTTTTCCCTGGCTGTCCTGGAACTCACTCTGTAAACCAGACTGACCTCGAACTCAGAAATCTGCCTGCCTCTGCCTCCCAAGTGCTGGGATCAGTGGTGCGCCACCACTGCCCGGCACAAAGACACTATTTAAAAGTCAGTGATATTTTGTAAATCTTGTTCCTCCTACTTAGAAGAGATGATGAGAGTGTGTATTTTTGTGAGAGGTTACTGAAGAAGCAAAACTGTCTGAGCAAATTCAGAAAACCATGGCAGGATTGTGCAGTGTTCCCCTGGTGTTAAAAAAGACAGTCTCTGGGCTGGAGAGATGGCTCAGTGGTTAAGAGCACTGACTGTTCTTCCGGAGGTCCTGAGTTCAATTCCCAGCAACCACATGGTGTCTCAGAACCAACTGTAATGCCCTCTTCTGGTGTGTCTGAAGACAGCTACAGTATACTTACATATAATAATAGACACATAATAATAAATAAATCTTGATAGGAGCGAGCGGGGCCAGAGCGAGCGGGGCTAGAGCGAGCAGAGGTCCTGAGTTCAGTTCCCAGCAACCACATGATGGCTCACAACTACTGTGTACTCATATACATAAAATAAATAAATAAATCTTAAAAAAAAAAAAAAGGCTGGTCTCCAAGTCTTTATAAAGAAGGGAAAGGGTTCCAGCTGTATCTTGGATCCGATGGGGGCAAAGGGAGGAGAGGTACTGGCAGAAAGGTGGTGAAATATGAATGGCTTGGAGAATAGTTGTACTGGCTGGTTTTGTGTGTCAACTTGTCACAGGCTGGAGTTATCACAGAGAAAGGAGCCTCTTTGAGGAAATGCCTCCATGAGATCCAGCTGTAAGGCATTTTCTCAATTAGTGATCAAGGGTAGCAGGGCCTATTGTGTGTGGTGCCATCCCTGGGCTGCTAGTCTTGGGTTTTTTTGTTTTGTTGTTGTTGTTGGGTTGTGGGTTTTTTTTGGGTTTTTTTGGTTTTTTGTTGTTGTGTTTGTTTGTTTGTTTGTTTGTTTTTCGAGGCAGGGTTTCTCTGTGTAGCCCTGGCTATCCTGGAACTCATTTTGTAGACCAGGCTGGCCTGGAACTCAGAAATCCGCCTACCTCTGCCTCCCAAGTGCTGGGATTAAAGGTGTGCGCCACCATGCCCGGCCTTTAGTCTTGGGTTTTATAAGAAAGCAAGCTGAGCAAGCCAGGGGGCACAAGCCAGTAAGCAGCACCCCTCCATGGCCTCTGCATCAGCTCTGCCTCCAGGTTCCTGCCCTGTGTGAGTTCCAGTCCTGACTTCCTTTGGTGATGGACAGCAATGTGGAAGTGTAAGCTGAATAAACCCTTTCCTCTCCAACTTGCTTCTTGGTCATGTTTTGTGCAGGAGTAGAAACCCTGACTAAGACAATAGTGAATGGTGATGACCTAATTTCTACATCGTGATTAAAATGATGACAGATGTCAACATTAAGAGACACCCAGAATTCTCTTTCTCTGTGCAGCTTTGTGCAGGCTTAAAATTACTGTAGAGTCAAAGCTTAAAGCTGAGCTGGAGAGAGGGCTCAGCAGTTCAAAACCCTGGCTGCTCTGCGGAGGGCCCTGGCTCATTCCCAGCACCCACAAGGCAGCTCCCAACGACGTGTAACTCCAGTCACAGGGGATCCAAAGTCCTCTTTCCCAAAGCATCTGAGGCCACCAGGCACGAACATGGTACACACACATGCGGTTCGTATGAATAAAAAAAAATAAATAAATAATAAATCACTAAAAAAATTAAGCTAAAAGATAGACTTCAATTCCTAGTGGAGAGGAAAGTAGAAACAGCAAGCATGACAGGGGCAGGAAAAGTGGAGTCAGCTTGGAAACCTTGGGCTCACGTCCACACTTGCTATTTTTAGCTGTGCAGCGCTGGCTGGGACACTCACTTCTCTGAGTCCCAGTTCCCTGTGATTCCATGGCGCTATCTGGGAGGCAAACCAGGACACAACATCACAATGTTGTGATGGGTGATAAGCCGGGATGGTGGGAGAGACAGAAGGGGAGCCCATCCTGCCCCAAGCACTGGAGCCCTAATGGATGAAGCTCAGCTCTCAGCATGTAATTGGCACCTTTAAAATAAAAAAAGCATGTGTGTGCACACATATGTGCGTGAGTGCGTGTGTATACATGTGTGTGAATGTGTGTACATGTGTGTTTGAGTGTGTGCACAAATGTGTGTGAGCATGTGTGTATGAGTATATGTGATTGTGTGTGCACATGTGTGTGAATGTGTATGAGTGTGTTTGAGTGTGTGTGCATATATGTGTATGAGAGTGTGTGCACATAGGTGTGCACATATGTATATGACCATGTGTGTGTGAGTGTGTGTGTGCCTATGTGTGTAAAGGTCAGAGATGATTCTAGGTGTCTTTATCTTCCTCCATTGAGCTCCATATTGTTTTTTAAGATAGTCTTTTATTGAACCTGGTTCTCACCAAATCCTCTAGCAAGCCCAAATCTACCTGGACAGCACCATCACCTGGCACCTGGTGTTCAGACCTCTGAGCGTCAGGGAGCTGTCTCATCCCTGCCACCACAGTCGTTCATAGTTGCAGGAAAGAAGCTTCACCTGTGGACTCATCTGATCCCCCCACTCCTATATGAAGCAGTACTGGTTAACAATTACTAACAGAACGTTACACAGAGTGCCAGTGACGTAGGTCAATGGCTGAGTGCGGTGTAGTGTGAGCAGAGCCTCAAGCCTGACCTCTAGCACCTGAACAAAACAGAAAATGACTCTCAAATACGAACTGTGCAAATTATCACTAATTCTTAACAGTGTTTCTGATATCTGGGGTGCTAATAGTGCAGCAAAAGATGTGATTATTTAATTAAAAGCTTACTATATGGGATTAGGCTCCCCCCCCCCAAAGGTAATACAACATTTCAACCTTCCATCAACCCTGGGTCTTAATACATTTAAAACGCACTCAGCTTTGTTAACTTTACTTTTGCTGTGATGAAACACCCTGACAAAAGCAACTACAGAAATCTGTCTTGAGGCCCACAGGCCGTCAGGATATCAAGGTGGCAGGAGCTGAAGCTTCCGGTCCCGTGGCATCCACTGCCAGGAAAAAGCGTAGTGCACAGTAGAAATCTGTGGTGGGAGACACTCAGCCCAGGGCCCAGGCATCCTCGATTAAACTGACCAAGAAAACCCCAGGCAGACACCGCAGGCAACCTCATCGAGACACCCCTTCACCTTTTGCAGATGATTCTAGATCTCATCAAGCGGAAACCAGCCGTCAGCCCAACAAGCTGGGTGAGCAATGATTTTTAGTGTTGTTTTACGTCTTTTCTCTATAAAGAGTTTATTTCCTAAGGATTAAACATCGCGCATGCTCGGCAAGTGCTCTGCCGCTGAGCTGAACTGTACCGCTAACACCTTTGACTCTTAATCTTGAGACAGGAACTTGCTATGTCGCCATGTACCCACTGGCGAACTGGAGCTGGGACAGCGCCTAAAATGCCTCAGTATCAAGTCCAATTTATATTCTCAGGCTATGCGCTAAAACAGGGGTTCTCAACCTGTGGGTCCCAGGGGTTCCATATCAGACATTGGCGTTATGATTCATAGCAGTAGCAAAATTACATTTAAGAAGTGGCAGTGAGAATAATTTTATGGTTGGGGGCATCATCGCAACACGAGGAACCATATTAAAGGGTCGCAGCCTCAGGAAAGTTGAGAACCACTGCTCTAAAACCACGGTGGGAGGGGAGCGGGGGTGGGCGTGGGGGTGGGGTGGGGGTGGGGGAGAGGAGCCTTTCCAGAAGCAAACATGGCAGTCAGCTGGCTGTGAAGGGCAACGGCCCATTGTTCCAGCTTCTTCTCCAGGGCATTCCGCTCTACTTAGCAGTGAAGTCCTGCTTGGCAAGCAGGCGGTACAGTCACTGCGTCAGTATCCAGTGGTTGGTCTTTTCTATCTTATTTCGTGTCGGCAGCCTTATCTGAGCATACACAGGTAGACTCGTTTGTGTGAACCCAGGACTGTAAGGACTGCGGCTCCTTTTCATGCTTGAGTTTCTGCCTTGCGTCTAAGAAGGGTCCTGCCCTCTAGGTGACTGACGTGGAGAGAAATCTTCTTATTGAATTGAGAGCAGCACAAAGAGGTGACCTCACCCTTCGTGGGACATCAATATCCTATTTTTGTCAAACAGGTTTCAAGTGCAGCAAGTGACATAGGTGGTGCCTGTGTGGGTCAGGTGTGGAGGTGCGTGCCCATAACCCCAGCTCCCGAAAACCACAATAGAAGGATTGAGAACTCAATTTGAGCTACAATCTCTCAAAAATTCTGTACCTCTAATTATTTGTGAAGAAGAAAGATCTTTTTTTACATATTTTTTCTATTGTTGTATTTCCATTCTTATGACTTCCATTTCTGTCTTTCATTGGTTTCTCATTTGGAGTCTGTGGCTTTCTTTGTGTCTATTGTTTTACCTTTGCTAACTTTTATCTCATATCTGTTGAATATTTCCTACAATCCATTGCTTTTTTTAAAGATTCATTTATTATATGTAAGTATAATGTATATACTACATATAGTAATATAAGTATAATATATAAGTATAATATATTATAATATAATATATTATATATGCATATATAATATATTATAATTATACATATATTTTATGTAGCTGTCTTCAGACACACCAGAAGAGGGGTCAGATCTCATTATGGATAGTTGTGAGCCACCATTTGTTTGCTGGGATTTGAACTCAGGACCTTCAGAAGAGCAGTCGGTGCTCTTACACGCTGAGCTGTCTCACCAGCCCCAATACATTGCTTTTTTGCTTTACTTTTTTGTTTGTTTGTTTGTTTGTTTACTTTGTTTTTTCCTCGAGACAGGGTTTCTCTGTGTAGCCCTGGCTGTCCTGGAACTCACTCTGTAGACCAGGCTGGCCTCGAACTCAGAAATCCACCTGCCTCTGCCTCCCAAGTGCTGGGATTACAGGCGTGCGCCACCACCGCCCAGCGGAAACATTGCTTTTTTATTTGGCTTTGATTTCATTACCGGCTTGTAGATCAAAACCTTGTTAGTAAACGTGATTTCCGAGTGAATGAGGATGGGATGCTTTTCTGAGATCTTGTCGCCACTGCCACTCAGGTTCCTTTTCTTGAGGACTTCACACACACAGAGAGATCGTCTTCATCATGGTGAAGCACCTTTACCCCTAGCTGAAAGTCCACTCGGGACATAGCTGCAGGCTTTTTATCCCAGCCCTGAGGTCAGATTCATTGTCCAACTTCCCTGATCACAGAGATGGTTCTAACCACACTGCAGGCTTCGGACAGAAGCGCTGGGCTGTGGGCAACTCTGAGGCTCATCCAAGCTGTCCTTGTCCATGTTGGCCACACATCATTTTCCTTCAACTCTCCCGTACAAGGCTGAGTCTTGCGGGGGTGGGGGGGGTGGGGGGGTGGGGGGGTGGGGGGGTGGGGGGGAGGGGGAGTGGGGGAGTGCAGGGGGGTGTGTGTCTCTGGAGGCCTGAGTAGGCTCCTCCCATTCTGTGGTTGTCTTCCAAAGAGGTGACAGGGCCTTCAGGAGATGAATGTTTGTGGGGGGTGGGGATAAGGGGGAGGTCAGTGGGAGTGAGAAATGAGGAGACCCTCAAGAACAACAGCTGCCATGGACAGAGGGAGTGGCTGAGCAGAGCACACCTGCCATAGGGCCTCTGTCTCCTCCTTGGGTCCCTCAGCTATCCTGAGTGGAGACAAGAGGGTAAGCCTCTGCTCTTTCACATAGAACATCTTTCTACTGGCTCTCTCCAGGAAAGGCAGACAGTCTTGGTGGAGGTCACCCATGACAGAGACGTGAGTGAGACTCGCAGGGGACACCGTCAGAAGTTGGAGGGAATGACCAAGAGCTGAACATTACCCAGAGCACCCAGCAGTGTGGCCTACTCACCTCTGGCCTGCCTTGAGCCCCAGCTGCCTAGAATAAGCTTTTCACTGTTCGGCCAGGCTGGGAGATTCGCCTGGCTCTTACTCTCTCTCATTGTCTTTGTCTCAGGCCAGGGATTATTAGGCTAGTAAGCCTTCTTTGTCATCCAAATTCTGCAGTGTCATCGTGTTCCAGAGACAATGAAACAAAATGCCTTGCTGCCTAAATGGGGGACCGAGGGGCAGCAGGAAGCTCCAGAACGAAGCTTCCACACACCACCCTCTGTGGACGCCACTGGCAGTGGGAAATGTCCACGTGATGCCAACCACCCAATGAGAGGCTCCACTGACTCTTCCTCCTGGTGAGGAAGGACAGAATAATTCTCAGAAGAGCTCCAAATCATGCACTGCTGATGGGAAACATTTAGAATTGCCAGAAAATGAAGTCAGAAGAGAACAGGGAAGTCTTTATACCCAGCAAGAGAGAGTATGGCCCTCATGGATGGAATCTGGTCTCCTTTCATGCTATATGAGGACAAAATATTTATTTGTCCCTCTTTTTGCACTCCTCTACTACCCACCGTGTGAGGGTTTAGATGTTCCACCCATAAGCAACAGGCCTTTAGCAGACATAGAATCTGACAGCTGTGTGATTATAAAAACTATTTTATTTGTAAATTGTCAAGTTGTGAGTTTTAAGAACTCCAACAAACTAAGAGAAGTCCTGGCTCCAAATGAGGTCATGGTATAATTTTCTGGCAGACATGAGTTTGGGGGACCCGGTGGTTTGAATGACAATGGCTCCCACAGGCTTGCATATTTGAATGCTTGATTCCCTAGTTGGTGGAACTGTTTGAGAAGGATTAAGAGGTGTGGCCTTGTTAGAGGAGGTGTGTTGCAGGGCTTTCAAAAGACTCATGCTGTTCCCAGTTGCTCTCAATCTGCCTCATGGTTGTAGACCAAGATGCAAGCTCTCAGCTGTTTCTTTCCTCTGCCATCATAGATTCTAATCCTCTAAAGTCATAAGCCAAAGCAAACACCTCATTGTATAAGTTGCCTTGGTCATTGCATTTTACCGCAGCATCAGAAAAGGAGCCAAGACAAGGGAGATGCTGTTCCACGATGTACCATCCCTTTGTCTGTGTAATCAGTGGATCCAAGTCCAATTCTCATTTGTTTTTATTAGTTTGTTTGACCAACAATGCAATGAGAGGTGAAGCATCAAGGAAGCTGGTGGTGTAAGCAAAGAAGTGTTGGTGCTTCTTTGGCGTGTTCGTGACCTTGGTCAATGCTGTGACAAAATGTATGCCCAAAGTAAGTCAGGAGGAAAGCTGCATTTTGGATCGTAGCTGGAGGGGCTAGTCCATCACTGAGGGGAAAGCACATCAAGGGGCAGCCAGTGCCATGGTGCTTGACTGAGGGATGAGCAGCTGGGACGCCTCCACTCTTCCTATCTTAGTGGAACAGGAAACAGAGAGAGTAGACGGGAAGTGGGGTCGGGCTATAAAGCCTCCAAGTCTTTCCCCAGTGACCTACTTCCTCTAATGGGGTTCCACTTCCTAAAGATTCCATAACCTTTCATAAATAGCAGCAACAGCTGGGGCCCAGGTGCACAGGGCTTGAGTCCGTGGGAACATTTCACGCTGAGATGACCGTAGTCAGAAAGAAAGTACGGCTGAAGTCCTGGGGTGGAGCCCAGGGCTTCACGAGTGCCAGGCAAGCAGTTTACCAACCAAGCTAAATTTCCAGTCCTCAACATAGATAAAAGCAATGAGTTTAAGTCTAGATGGGAGACCTCGAGAAAGGAGACAAACAACTGGACTTCTGGTCGCCTAGAACTCTTGATTTGTTCTGTTTATACAGACTCAGCCCTGCACTGATTATTTGTCTATTTATGTATTTATCCATTCACTTACTCATTCAACGAACTTTCTTTACATGCACAGTAATAGATAATTACTGGAATTAAAGATAAGTCTCAGCCCACCATGGTGTCTTATGTCTGTAATTCCAACACTGAGGTAGGCTGAGGTAGGACTGCCACAAGTTCAAAACCAGTCTAGATAACATAATGAATTCTAGGCTGCCATATCTACAAAATAGGACCTTGTCTGAACAAGCAAACCCTGGAAACACAGGTTTCTGCCTCCAAGGAGTTTATATTATTTCTATAATGATAATAAAGCAAAGGACATTGAAAGGATAAGGTTGCAAGCTAGGAATCCCCCGTGCCTGAGTCTTGGGTGACCCCAAAGGAGCAGAGGTTCAGTCCACACTTTGTTGGCCTGGAAGCGTGCACATATCACACCCGCCTCCAGGGTCAGACCTCGAACCTCTGGGAGTGTTCCTGGCGCCTTTTCCCGTCTTGCCTCTGCAGAGCGGCTATGGCAAGGACAAGCACGGCTGGGGGCTGGCAGAATCACCGCGGGGGCTGGCAGAATCACCGCGGGGGCTGGCAGAATCACCGAGGGGGCTGCGGAACTCCTGCCTGGGGGGGCACTTAGGTCCCCAACACCTAATGCCAGTGGGGGAGGGTGGGCACGACCCTGTGCGTGGCGGCCATGTAAGCAGAAATGACTTAACTAGTTCTTCCAGCCTCTGTGGGAGGCTGGTAGGTTCTCAGAGACCGGGCTCAGATGGTTTGAACTGATTGGCTTAGAAGCTTGTGGTAGGCGGGTTCTGTTATAAGCCTATAAAAAGCCAATCCGATTCTGCCCACGGGGCTCACTCTTTTACCCTGCATGGTAAGACTGTGACCCCCAGAGCTCTGGAAATTATAATCCCTCTTACAAACTGCATCAAGGCTGTTTGTCGTGTGTGATTGGGGTGCCGGCTTCCGAGGCGTGGGGTGCTGGGTACCCCCGTTTTTCTTTCGGGTCTTACAACATGAGAGACATCACTTCTGAGTGGGTCTACAAAATGCTTAGTCCGAGTGTTGTAGTTTGACTTAGTTCACCTGGTTACAGGGTCAAGTTCCAAGCCAAAGTGAAAAAGCCAGAGCATGGCAGGAAAAACTAAAGATCACGTGACAGCTGAAGGTCATGTGGCCAGAGCAAGCGTTTGTGAGCACAAGTAGGTAGAGATGAGGCTGAGACAAAGCCAGGGCCTTTCACGAAGGGCTGTGCATTGACCAGAGTGGACACTTTCCGCTGGGCAGTGAGAGCCAGGGCTGCATCATCTTTGAGAAACAACATCTGAGGTTAATTGCCGACGTTGGCCCAGAGAATTGAGCACTAAAACTGGAAAGTCAGATTCAATGTCAATGTATCACCTGGTAAAATAAATTAGAAGCTTAAGAGATGGTAGATCATGGATAGGCACCCAGAGAGCCAGCCTATAACACTTGGCAAGACAGGAGGAAGTCAGGGAAGGCCAGGAGGGAGGCCGGTGGAAGACTGCCACATTCCATCCCAGCAGACGATGGTATGATGGTATTGTTACTTAGGAGAGCAGATTATGGTTGCCAATTCCTGTGACCTCAGCACATGGGAGGTTGAGGTAGGACGATCTTAAGTTTTAAGGCAGCCTGGGCTATCCATCAAGACTCCTTCCCAAATTCAACAGCCTGTAATCCAGTTACAGTTGGTGGGGTGGGAAACATGACAAAGAAGGTTTGGAAAGGCAGGAAAGAAGCAGCAGAAGAAACGAATTTCCTCTTAGTGGTTGGGAGTTTGTGTGTCCTGAGCTTTCTGAGAGGCACGTGGGCAGGCAGGTGGAGGTACGGCCAAGAATCCAGTGTATTCTGAGCTACATATCCGTGGGGATTTCACACCACTGGTGCTGACAATGGGTTCACTCAGCCTGACATCAGTCAGGGCGACAAGGCATGAAGAACATGAGCCCTGAAATGATGTGTGGCGAAAGTTACCCCAGTCAAGAAGTTAGAGGAGCAATCAGAAAGATAACAATCAAGCCAAAATAAATTCTAAAGGGTGTGGAGGCTCTCTCTTATGAGTGGTATATCTACACGCTACAGATTGAGCATGCTTAATTTGAAAATCTGAAGTCCCATGGACTGGAGAGATGGCTCAGTGGTCAAGAGCACTAACTGCTCTTCCGGAGGTCCTGAGTTCAATTCCCAGAAACCACATGGTGGCTCAAAACTGTCTGTAATAGGATCTGATGCTCTTTTCTGGTGTGTCTGAAGACAGCTACAGTGTACTCATATAAATTAAATAAATCTTTGAAAAAAGAAACAAAGAAACAAAGAAAGAAAGAAGGAAAGGAAGGAAGGAAGGAAGAAAGAAAGGAAGGAAGGAAAAGAAAATCTGAAGTCTCAAATGTTCTAAAACCTGGAATCTCTTTAGTACAACGAGAATGCAGAACATATTTTCTGTAGAAATTACTAAAACATGTTATATAATATTACCTTTAGACTGTCTATACAGAGTATATAAAGTTAATGGGCAGCCCATGTAGACTTGAATTCCAACCCCTGAACATCTCTTTGGCTACGCAAATATTCCAAAATAGGTAGAATAATAAATCTAAAACACTCCTAGCCCTACGCATTCCTAAGGGATACTCAACCCATACACAGAAGTGCCCGGCTCCTAGTCTTACGTGAATGAATAAACAGACGGAGAGACAAGCATCACAGAGATAAGCAGGCATTTCCAGAAGGGACACATTCACGTGCCTCGGGGAGGCCAGTGATCCGAGAGGACTGGGTGTTCCAGGCCAACCCACGGGGACAGGAAGAACTAGCGTTGCCTCTGCTGTCACGTCCTAAAGGGCTCCGCCTGAGTCACCATCCTCCCAACACAGACCCAGGGTTTGCCCCGGGCCAGCTGGAGGAGGTCCCTTCCATAATGGCTCTCAAGTGCAGCCCTGGCCACCTTCATGACCTAGGGTGGGACCTCTGCCCCTCACTCAGTCCTCACGTTCTCAATAGGGTTCCTGTCTGTGCTAATTACCCTCCGTGGAGTGACAGAGTCCCTCTAGTTAGTGGTTTAAAACAACGCGCTTTTAAAGTTACATTCCTATATGTGATATATCAAAATGAGGTCTTGGAAGTAAACAAAACGGAAAGGTTGCAGTTTAATAATGATGCATTTGCGTGTGGGTTGACAAGGAGTGGATCGTGCTAGTTAGCTTTTCCTCCAGTTGACAAAGAGATAGGGACTTTGGAAAGAGGAACCTTCAACTGAGAAAATACCCCCATCAGTCTGGCCTGTAGGCAAGTGGGGGGGGGGCATTTTCCTGATTAATTCATCGATGGGGAAGGGCCCAGCCCACGGGGCAATACCAACCCTGGGCACATGGTTCTGGGTTGTCTGAGAAAGCAGCCTGAGCAAGCCGATGAGTATTTCTTCCTGCTCTTCCGTGCCGCCACCGCCACCGCCCTCGCCCTCGCCCTCAGGGATTAGGCACTGCCTGGAACAGTAAGAGAAAACAACCTCCGGCCACTGGACCTTCACTGTTGAGGTGGTTTGAATAAGAATGGTCCATCCCCATAGTTAAATGTTTTATTGCCTTGTTGGTAGGAATGTTTAGGGAGAGAGTCGGAAGTGTGGCCATGTTGGAGGAGGTGTGTCACAGGGGGTAATCTTTTGAGGTTTCCCTGTGTGGGCCTAGTATCTTTCCCTCTCCCTCTCCCCTCTCCCCCTTGCCCTTCCTCTCCCCCTCCCTCTCCCCTTCCTCTCCCCTCCCTCTCCCCTTCCTCTCCCCTCCCTCTCCCTTTCCTCTCACCCTTCCTTTCCCCCCTTCCTCTCCCCCTCCCTCTCCCCTTCCTCTCCCCTCCCTCTCCCCTTCCTCTCCCTTCCCTCTCACCCTTCCTTTCCCCCCTTCCTCTCCCCCTCCCCCTCCTTCTCCTCCCTCCCTCTTCCCCCTCTTTTCCCTACTCCTCCCCCTCCCTCTTCCCCTCTTCTTCCTATTCCTTCTCCCCCTCCCTCTCCCTCTCTCCCCTCCTTCTCCCTCTTCTTCCCCCCTTCTCCCTCCCCCTCTCCCTCCACCCCTCTCTCTGCCTCCATCTCATGGATAAAATATAAGCTCTCAGCTACTGCTCCAGCATTCTGCCCGCCTGCTGCCACACTTTCCAACATGATGATCATGAATTAACCTTCTGAAACTGTAAGCTTTAAGTTACATGTTTTCTTCTATAAATTTCCTTGGTTGTGGTTCCTCACCACTGCCATAGAACAGCGACTAAGACAAGTGTGTTGTGGCCTTTATCACAGAAACAGAAACAAACCTGGAACAGGCAGGATCCCCTTCTACTAAGTAGTCGTTGGAAGGACTCAGTTCCTCCTTGAGGGCTGCGGTGCTGTAGGAGATCCTGGCCACAAGCTATCTTTAGGTCCTTGGCATGTGGTCCTTTCCAACATGGCAGTATGTGTGTGTGTGTGTGTGTGTGTGTGTGTGTGTGTGTGTGAGAGAGAGAGAGAGAGAGAGAGAGATAGAGAGAGAGAGAGACAGAGACAGAGACAGAGACACAGAGAGAGAGAGACAGACAGACAGAGACAGAGGAAGACAGAGAAAGAAACAGAAAGACAGAGGAAGAAAGAGAGTCTGCTAACAGGACTGAGATCATAGCTTTTGTCACTTAATCATTGAAATGACACCCTATCGTCACTGGTGTATTTGACTTGTAGACATCAAGGAAGGCTCATATGAAAGTGTGAGTGTCCAGAGGATGCTGGAGGCAGGGATGGACAGAAAGCCTGAGACAGGCTCTCTCCTCAGGCTTACCATGGGACTTAGGAGATGGCTCTAGGCCGGGAGGCAAAGGGATGGCCCTAAGATGACGTGAAAGGATAAGGTTGCAGGCTAGGAATCCCCCGTGCCTGAGTCTTGGGTGACCCCAAAGGAGCAGAGGTTCAGCCCACTCTTTGTTAGCCTGGAAGTGTGCATACATCACACCCGCCTCCAGGGTCTGGTCGCAAACCTCGGGCTGGGAGTGTCCCTGGCGTCTCGCCTCCGCAGAGTGGCTGTGGCGTGGACAAGCGCGGCTGGGGCTGGCAGAATCACCGCAGGGTCTGCAGGGCTCATGCCTGAGGGTGCTCAGGTCCCCAACACCTACTGCTAGTGGGGGAGGGTGGGCTTTGAATGCGTAACCCTGCGCGACCCTGTGCGTGGCGGTCACATAAGCAGAAATGACTTAACTAGTTCATCCAGCCTCTGTGGGAGGCTGATTGGTTCTCAGAGAGCGCGGGCTCGGATGGTTTGAACTGACTGGCTTAGAAGCTTGTGGTAGGCGGGTTCTGTTATAAGCCTATAAAAGCCAATCCGATTCTGCCCGCGTGGCTCACACTCTTTTACCCTGCATGGTAAGACTGTGACCCCCAGAGCTCTGGAATTAAAATCCCTCTTGCTATTTGCATCAAAACTGTTTCTCATGAGTGATTGGGGTGCCGGCTTCCGAGGCATGGGGTGCTGGGGTGCCCCCGTTTTTTCTTTCGGGTCTTATAACGGTTGGTTAAACAGATCCAGGAGCATCTTTCCAGGTCAGTGGTCCTCAAGGGCAAGTCTAACTGACTGTTTCAGAATAAAGACCTGGCTGAGGCACACAGAGAAGGAAGGAGAAGGTTCCCTGCCACACCCTGTCCTCAGCTCTAGGGCAGGCCATGGGCATAGCATCCCTGTGTATGATGGGACGGAGCACCTCTGTCAGGAATCTTCTGGAACATGATAGAGACGGAGATCAGCAGCTTCGTGTCAATTTTCCTTCCCCTCCTCCACACTCCACCTCGCCTCCGCCCCCACTCCACCCTGCCCCCACCCACACCCACCCAGAGGATCCCTCTGTCTGTTCACCCTCTCCTTCTCTTCAACTCACCAGAGGGGATTCTGGCTTTGCTGCTTCCGTGTTTTCCTGCTGAGATCGAGGTAGGAAGGAAAGGGCTAACGTCCTTTATTAGGGGCTACCAAAGTGGCTCCGGGGTAAGAGCGCTGGCCAGTAAGTTTAGCGACCTGAGTCAATCCCTGGGACCGCCATAACGATCCTCTGACCTTCACATGCATGCTGTGGCTTGTATATGCCCCCACCCATCATACACATCTCTCTCTCTCTCTCTCTCTCTCTCTCTCTCTCTCTCTCTCTCTCTCTCTCTCTCTCTCTCTCTCTCTCTCTCTCTCTCTCTCTCATACACACACACACACACACACACACACACACACACAAGCACACAAGAGAGACAGAGACCAGAGACAGAGACAGAGAGATGATGATGATGATAACAACAAAAATTTAATGACGGTTTGGATGGTCTGTCACCAAGCTTTTAGGGTCAGATCTGGGCTCGGTGGCCCTTCCAGGCTAGGCTTTGGCATCCATCTTCAATATGTCGATTAAAGAGAAGGGTAATAGTGGAAAACGGAGCTTCGTTCCCAGTGGTCACCTGGAAAGAGAAACAGATTCAGTGACCCCACCCCCAGCCCCCACATCCATCTTGACTTGAGGGTTAAGTTTAACACAGGACAAGAGGTCAGCACAACTAGACAGTGCTGGTCAGGGTGTGGTCCCACTTATCGTTGATCCTGCAAGGTGGTTTCCATCATCATACCTACGAAAACTCTCCCTGGGTGACAAACCTTTTCCTGAAAGACCAGCACCCCATCTAGCCTGCCCCAGCCCAGCCCCTACCCCCACTGGCAAAGAGACTCTTAAGAAGTCAATTCCAGCTCCTTGGGGTCTGTTTCCTCAGTTTTGAGAGACGGAAGGAGAGGCACCAGGGTCCCTCTTGAGCATATCTTCACCTCTGCCCGGGTGGTCATATAACTGCCTGCCTGACCCCACACTGTCCCGGAGACCGGAGACGCACTGCCCGAGGAGCGCTTGCTGCCTTTTCTTCCCCCTTCACACCTGCTTCAGTCCCTCCTCTGCCGCCCAAATCTTTCATTTCCTTCTGTTTGCCTCTCCCACCCGCACCTGCTAAATTTGAAGTCCACATGACAACACACACACACACACACACACACACACACACACGCACGCACGCACGCACGCGCAAGTGCGCGTCACCGTCACTCCTCGGCATGAGGGCAGATGATAGGACTCCTCCCCCATCTCATTGGCATATCTTCCATTCTCTCTCTTAGAGTAGTATTTTTCCTGCGCTTGAATATCCATGGACCACTCGTTCCCTTAAAAATAGGACTCTTGAGAGCAGAAGTGTCTTCTCGCTCAGCTTTGGAATTCCCATGTCCAGCAAAGAACCTTGAACCTGTAACTCCTTCAACGGTCAATAAATAGTTGTTGATTTGAGGTGAACTTTTCAGGGCTCGCATCCTAATTTGTCATTTTATATCCTTTCTGTTTGCTTTTAAACTTTTCCTTTACTTTATCGACTTGGTGGTATATGATATTAACTATTTTACTGCTTTTTTCTTTTTTAAAATTTTTCAACAGACATACAAAAAAAAATCAAAATTAACTTTATCACCGGACTACTATGAGATACATGGGTTTTGTACAATGGTTAAGTCAAGTTAGCGACTTTACCATTTCTTTGTGCGAAATGATCCCCAATGCTTACTTTGTGAGAAATCCTCCTTGCTTTATAGAGACCATGTTTGACCTCCATGCTGTGAGGTAATATTCCCCAGAGCTTCCTGCTTCTAACTGTAACCCAGTAGTCTAGCTCCCCCATTCCTCCCCCATCACTTCACATGGTTTTGTTTGGTTTTTGTTTTTTTCTGGAATACAAAGAAATGGTGCAAGACACATTCCTCTGTGGAGAGAGAAGGCAAGAGCTGTGCATGGGAGAGGCTCTTGACCCAGGCAGTCATGGTCAACTGCATTCCACAGCTTGGATTTCATCGGGCTCTTGAGCATGCCGTCCCTGGGCGTTACCTCGTGAGGAACGCCTTCAACCTGCCTGGCTTCATGTTTTCTCAACGTTGTCACCGATCTCCATGAGAGGGGGGGGGGGCCACAGGGCATTGCCAACAGGAAAGACAGTTACATAATCCAAGTTGGAAGCATACTCAACTCCTACCAGGAGTCAGGCGCTCGCTCAGCTAGAGGCTGGGCAGAGAGATGACCAAGTCCATTGTGGCGGGAACACCTCCAAAACAATTCCAGAAAGAGCAGCTGCTGAGCTGCCAGACCGCGAACCCAGATTAAGCATCTTAGACTCACTCGCTCGTCTCATTCTCAGTACCGTTTCTACCATTGCCCTTATTGTACAGATGGAAAAAACCGAAGCCCAAAGAGCTCCTCCTGGATTGGCAAGCAGTGGAACTAGTGCTTAAGCCTAGGATCTGTGACTTGAGACCATTCTGAGAGCCACAGGCTCGGCCTTCCCATCAGGCTTCTTCTCTGGTCAATGGAGAGTCTTAGCTCCCTTTCTAGTTCCCACGGGGAGACTGTAGGTGAAGGTACATATGACATAAGCAGTCTCCTCCTCCTCCTCCTCTGCGGCTGGAGATGGCGTGCGTGAATGGAGTAATCGCCCGTGCATTTCCTCAGCAGGTCTCCACCCGCAATACTCACAGGTTCAAAAAGCTCCAGGGCAGAAGCGGGGTCGTACTGCGCATGCGCATCCCCGCAACTTTCCTCTACGGTGCAAGCGGAAAGAGCCTGTAGACAGAGGCTGGGTCAGCTTGTTCCCGTGACTTACAGCCATCCTCCGTACCTTCCTCTGCCTGATAATCTGACAGTATGCCTCATACTATGCTGTGAGCTAAGTTTCCTAAGTTTCCTCAGTTCTTCTACAGAAGAGGCCAAGCGTAAGCAAGTAAGCCTGCCGCGAGCCTATCATGTGCTCAGCAGGGCACACATAGAACAATAGAGGCTTGTTGGAAACAGACTTAGAGAAGAACCCCCACCGGCTTGCGGAAGACCTCATCCCACTTCCGACCTCATCCCACTTCCGACCTCATCCCACTTCCGATCTCATCCCACTTCCGGTTTGTCCCCCAGATGCTAGCTGGGTATCTGTATCCTCACTGGGATTAGCTTCTCTGAGGACCTGCATTCTTATTTCTTTTCAAAATTCAGCTTCTGGGAAGACGTCCTTTACAGAACAGAGCCTCTTGCTAATAGAAGTTCACGATCTCAATGAAATCCTTGCGGGTTGCTGGTAAAATATGGTCTAGTGTGGACACTGGAGAAATGGTACGCGGCTCCTCAAAAAGTTAAAACGAGTTGGGTGTGGTGGTGCATGCCTTTAGTCCCAGCACAGAGACAGAGTCTCTTCGAGTTCAAGGTCAGCCTGGTCTACATAGGGAGGTCCAGGCCAGCCAGAACGACACAAAGAGACCCTTCCTGCCCACACTCCCCAAGAAAAAAAACAACAAAATAAAAAATGTTGACCGGGTAGGCAGGTGTGATGGCACACGCCTGTAATCCCAGCACTTTGGAGCTAAGACAGGATGACTCCAAGTTTGATTCCGGACTGGACTTTGTAGCAAGACCCTCTCTTTGAAAAATGTATTACATGTATTTGTTTGTTGTGTGTATGTGAGTGTGAGCACACTCGGGGACATGTGTGGACATCAGAAGACAACAGTCCCTGCTCTCCATCCGCCATGGGTCCCAGGGACTGAACGCAGGTCATCGGGTTTGGTGGCTAGTACTTCTGCCGGCTGCGGCGTCTTGCCGCCCCCCCTCGCTGCCCACGATTACTAAAGTCTTACATTTCATGAAAATAGAGTGCGTTTCAGGCTAAGCGGTTTCAGGCTAGTCCAAGGTCACTCAGCAAAATGAGGACTTGGGACAGAGCTGAGGGCTTTTGCCCATCTTCCCTGGGACATGCTGAGCCCGCTGCCTTCCAGAACCAGGTTACACAGCAACCTTTGACCCTTGCCTGATGGTTTGCCATCTTCATTTTACCTTTGCTTCCTGACTTGAAACTTTCTCATTTTTTTTAGATTTATTTATTATTATATGATGAGCACACTGTAGCTGTCTTCAGACACTCCAGAAGAGGGCGTCAAATCTCATTCCGGATGCTTGTGAGCCACCGTGTGGTTGCTGGGATTTGAACTCAGGACCTTCGGAAGAACAGTCAGTGCTCTTAACCGCTGAGCCATCTCTCCAGACCTTGTTTGGTTCTTTTAAGATGGGGTTCTATGTTGTAGTCGAGTCTGGCCTAGAAGTCCTTATCTGCCAACCTCAACTTCCAAGTGCTGGGAACTGAGCAAGCACGCCCCCCCCCCTTGTCTACCTGGATTTTCTTGTGGTCAAAGCAGACAACACTCCAGGGAAACGCATCCCAGTGGACAGGGCTCCAGTGGGAAATATACCTTCTCCCGTGTGGATGGGAATTTTTCTGCCTCCTCCAGTCCTCTTGACTCTCACACGTTTGAGATTTCATTCGAAGCAGAATTCCCAGCCCCGGGTTGGCGGCTCACATTAAACTGATGCTTTCCCACGTGTATCTCTCCTAAACAGGCTGTTCGTTGCCTGGGATGCTCCTGGCTGCCGTCCACCCGAGGCCCTGCCCATCTCGCTTAAACAGTGCCTCCATTATAAAAGAAGCATGCCCCAGCAAGCTACAGAGGCCTGTCCTGACCGACCAGAGGGAGGGGCACAGCCGGGGAGACAGGTGGTTTCTCCAGCTGCGGGGAATACCTAGTCCCTCCCAGGGCTCAGCACTCTGGCGGGGGAGACTCAAGTCTCTTTCTTCCGTTCACTCTTCCCATGCTGCTGGCCAGAGCTCAGCCTGCCTAAGAAAGCAGAGAAAGGAACTGAACACCAGGAAACCCCTCCGACAGCCGAGATGAACCTTCTGCAGCTCTGGGCAGAAGGTGCCCCTCAGAGAAATGGTCTTGTTTAACTGTGGGAAGAGGAACCTTCACAATCGTATTACCTTCATAGATCTACAGAAGTGCGAGGACAAGAGAGAGCATTAGGCAGGGGATGAACCTGACCAAAATGCAGGATGCACACAGGGGAATGCCACAACAAAACCCGCTGTTATTGGGGGCTGAAGAGATGGCTCAGTGGTTAAGGGCACGGACTGTTCTTCTAAAGGTCCTGAGTTCAATTCCCAGCAACCACATGGTGGCTCACAACCATCTGTGGGTTGGATCTGACGCCCTCTTCTGGTGTGTCTGAAGACAGTGACAGTGTAACCATATACATAAAATAAACAAATATCTTAAAAAAAAAACGTTGTTATGTGTAACTAGTACAAAATAATGAGCATCAGAAATTAAGTGAAAACATTAAATTTGCAATAAAGTAAAAACAAACATAAAAAGAGAAACTATTTTCTCATTTATTTTCTTTTGAGACCCGTTATTTGGTGTGATGAATATATGCTAATAAAATATTTTATCTGCTTGATAAAATAACAATCCCTTCTCTGTGTGCCTGCTTCGGGATAGACAGTGATGTCAGCATCCCGCCCCTTGTCGGTTTGCTGAGCGGGAGCTGGACAAACATTTTTCTCCATTGGAGACAACGGCACAGAGGAGAAACCCGAGAGCTCTCCTCTCCAGCGTCCTCACATCTGCAGCAAAGATCAGGCCAGGGGAACCTTTAAGTTAAAATCCAGACTTCCTCTTCTGCCTCCTCCCGCTAAACATAGTAACGTAGCAGGGAGATAGCCACCAGGCTCTAAAGAAATCTACCAGGCACAATTTTCTTCTTTTGCCAAAGCTTCAATTAACCTAATTAAGGCTCATCCATAACTTTCCGTTGCCCAACCCCCACCTACAGATGAAAACCCAACTGTAACCCAGAAAAACAAAACCTTTCCTGAGAACGCAAAGACCTGGGCCCCCTGAACAGAGTTACCACCTTTTACACTGGAAACGGGCCCTGGCAAAGAAAAAAGGAACTTCTGCTCCAGCTGTAAATATGTCCCAGGAGGCAGGGCCGGGTTCCCACCTTTCTACCTCACTGAAAGACTGTCTCCCTTGCCATTAACTCAGTCCTGGCTCCCGATCCTTATTGGCTTCCGGTCCTTATTGAGAATTTAGTATTTCCATGAAAGCAATTCTCTTATTCCTTCCTGGAGATGGAGGGTGGAGTTGGGTTGGATACTAAAGTCAGAAGGCCCCGGTATTTAAATCCAAGAGTTTTCTCTGGCTTGGATCAACTTATTTTGCTTTCCGCAAACTTTGGAATCTGCTTTGGTGACCCGTGGGCTGCTCAGATGGTCAAATATGCTAATGACAACGAACGCTTTAATGTTTGAACGCTGGGTGTTGGACGACGGTACACTGGTTTTTAGGAGCATGTGTGAGTCACTGACGAAGGCTGGCCGGCAGAAGCTAATGAGATGAGAGTCACTTGTCCATCAGGTACTCTTCTAGAAGCCCTAATGAGGTTGTTCCTTCCACTGTGTCCTGTGACACAATTTGCAAAATTAGATACACGTCGTCTGCACTTGGTGGTCACTGTCTTTCTTTTGACTGTCTATTGAGTAGCGATGAGCTGGCAGCGGGCATTCCGGGTAAGGAGCCGAGGGCAAAGGGGGGCGGGGACTCGCTGAGACAGGACTGAGTGGCTGAAATGCTTGCGAAGTCAAGCCACTTCCGTGTCTGGTTCGGTTTGCGCCAGGCTTCCCGGACCGTGCCTAACCCTGCAAACCAAGGCAACCTGACGGTGCAGGATGAAGGGCAGGACCAGAAATGTAGTACCGACTTGGTCTGGGAGAAACAGGATTTGAAAGGACAGTGCTGAAAGCAAACTCAGAAAGGTCTACCCATCCTCCACGTTCCGTTAAAACCACGGAGATCCGTTCTCCTTGACGCCCAGGGTGGGGAAAGAGACTTGATGGTGTGTGTACACAATTATTCATTATAATAACATAATATAACAGTAGCATTTATTTTTCAGTAGGAAACTCACAGAATAAACGTGACAGTCCCTCGGCTGCAGCCACTGCCCTGTTGCAATCTTCCCAAACAGCAGGCTTGGGCTGTGGGTGTAGTGTCAAGTTCTTTGCATCAGATCAGACCACACGAGCTCTTAGCACGTCAGCCAGTCTGACGTGCGGCACGGGACATTGCCTCAGAGGAGGACGCACAGCTGAAGAAGCCAGCAAGGACACCAGTGTCAAAACTCCTGCGCACATCCAGGAGCAAACCAAGGTAGTAAATAATTCATGACATAATCGGGTCATTGGATACAAGAAGCAATTTTAAGTCTGGTTTGTTTGTTTGTTTTGTTTTGTTTTGTTTTGTTTGTTTTTTGTTTTTTTTTTGTTTGTTTTTTGTTTTTTTGGTAGGCTTGAAGACCAAGTTGATTTCATATATTTTCTTGGTTTTTTTGTTTGTTTGTTTTTATTTTTTGTTTTTGTTTTTTGTTTTTTGTTTTGTTTTTCAAGACAGGGTTTCTCTGTATAGCCCTGGCTGTCCTGGAACTCTGTAGACCAGGCTGGCCTCGAACTCAGAAATCTGCCTGCCTCTGCCTCCCAAGTGCTGGGATTACAGGCGTGCGCCACCACCGCCCCATATATTTTCTTAGAATTATTAACTATACAGATTTCTAAAAATAATTACTGAGGCAGCTGGATAGTGAATGAGTTAAAAAATAGTATTTTTAAAATTTTGGTAATTTTTGATACGATCAGTGGAGCAGCTGGGATGGAAGTCTTTCCGCCGCCATTTGCATCGGGGAGCCTGGCGCCTCCACAGCCTTCTGGCACAGCCCACCAGGAGAGAGTGATCTCCCAGCAGCACTTTCACTTCCTAGCACAGAGGTGAGATCAAGCACAGAGGTGAGATCGCCACCTTCTCTCTGGAGGGAAACAGCCAGGAACACACGGGGCATACGATCAGTGGAGCAGCTGGGACAGAAGTCTTCAGGCTGCCATTTGCACCAGGGAGCCAGGCAGCTCCAGAGTCCTCTGTGCCCAGACCCTGCCAAAAGAGAGTTGGTCTCCCAGGAGTACGGACACAGGTTTACAGGCCCACAGGAGGGACAAGCTCCAGCCAGAGACAGAAAGACCAACTAACACCAGAGATAACTAGATGGCAAAAGGCAAGTGCAAGAACCCTCCCAACAGAAACCAAGGCTACTTGGCAACATCAGAACCCAGTTCTCCCACCACAGCAAGTCCCGGATACCCCAACACACTGGTAAAGCAACAGTTGGATTTAAAATCATATCTCATTGATGCTGATAGAGGGCTTCAAGAAGAACTTAAATAACTCCCTTAAAGAAATACAGGAGAACATGGGTCAACAGGCAGAAGCCCTTAAAGATGAAACACAAAAATCCCTTAAAGAATTACAGGAAAACACAAACAATCAAGTAAAGGAACTGAACAAAACCATCCAGGATCTAAAAGTGGAAGTAGAAACAATGAAGAAATCACAAAGGGAGACAATTCTGGAGATTGAAAACTTTGGAAAGAAATCAGGCGTCATAAATGCAAGCATCAACAACAGAATACAAGAGACAGAAGAAAGAATCTCAGTTGCAGAAGATATCATAGAAAACATTGACACAGCAATCAAAGAAAATGCAAAATGCAAAAAGCTTATAACCCAAAACATCCAGGAAATCCAGGACACAATGAGAAGACCAAACCTAAGGATTATAGATATAGAAGAGAGCGAAGATTTCCAACTTAAAGGGCCAGTAAATATCTTCAACAAAATCTATATATTTCTTCTATTTTATCATAAATGTTTTCCATGTAAATCTCTGATTTTATCACAAAATGTTTTTAATTCTACCTTAGATTAATTTAGATAAGTTTTTTATGTCTACGATTTTATCTGTAGAATTTTCCATGAAATAGTCCATTTTAAAGTGTTTTTCTATATCTTTCTTGAATTTTATCAGAAATATTTTCCATGTAAATCTTCAATTTTACCTGAAAATGTTTATAATTCCACTTTCAGTCAACTTAGAATTATTTTTATGTCTACCATTTTATCTGCATAATTTTCCATGATAATCTTCAATTTTAACATGTATTTCTATATATTTCTTCAATTTTATCAGAAATATTTTCCATGTAAATCTTCAACTTTATCAGAAAATGTTTATAATTCCACTTTCAATAAACTTAGGAATACCTTTATGCCTACCATTATATTATATCTATATAAAATTTTTCATGATAATCTTCAATTTAACACGTTTTTCTACAATTTTATCAGAAATATTTTCCATGTAAATCTTCAATTCTATCATAAAAGTTTCTACTTCCTTTTTCAATTAATTTAGCAATGTTTTTTGTTTTGTTTTTTGTTTTTTGGTTTTTTTTTGTTGTTGTTTTTATTTTTTCAAGACAGGTTTCTCTTAGCAATGTTTTTATGTCTATCATTTTACTCTAATTTTCCATGAAAATTGTCAATTTTAACGTCTTTTTCTATATATCTCCTATTTCATCAGAAATATTTTTCATGTAAATCTTTAATTTTATCATAAAATGTTTTTACTTCTTTTTTCAATTAAAACATATTTTTTAAAAAATTGGTAATTGTTTATGCTTATTATCATTTATTTTTATTTGTTTTGTTTTGTTTTGTTCTTTAAATAGGGCCTGGCTATGTGACTCTGGCTGGCCTGGAACTCATTTTGTAAACCAAATTGGTCTTGACTGCCCCTACCTCTGCTTTCTTTTTTTTTTTTTTTTTTTTTTTGGTTTTTCGAGACAGGGTTTCTCTGTGTAGCCCTGGCTGACCTGGAACTCACTCTGTAGACCAGGCTGGCCTCGAACTCAGAAATCTGCCTGCCTCTGCCTCCCAAGTGCTGGGATTACAGGCGTGCGCCACCGCGCCCAGCCTTTTTAAAGAATCTTTTTTTTTTGTTTGTTTTTTGTTTTTTGTTTTTTGTTTTTTGGATTTGGTTTTTTCGAGACAGGGTTTCTCTGTATAGCCCTGGCTGGCCTGGAACTCACTCTGTAGACCAGGATGGCCTCGAACTCAGAAATCCGCCTGCCTCTGCCTCCCAAGTGCTGGGATTACAGGCGTGCGCCACCACGCCCGGCTTCCTACCTCTGCTTTCTAAGACCTGAAATCTTTTTTTTTTTAAGATTCATTTATTTTATTTATATAAGTACACTGTAGCTGTCTTCCGATGCACCAGAAGAGGGCATCAGATTCCACTACAGAGGGCTGGGCTGTGAGCCACCATGTGGGTGCTGGGAATTGAACTCCAGACCTCTGGAAAAGCAGTCATTGTTCTTAACCGCTGAGCCATCTCTCCATCCCAAGACTTGAAATCTTAATCCCAGCCACCACCCCTGGTCTGCCAGCATTTTTACTTTTGAATCTTAGTATAACTTTTCTTTTTTCAAGCAATTATTGTGCATGCTTTGTATATCTTAATTTCAGAACCACAATGGAGTACCTGCTTTCATTTCCCTCCCCCAGAGCTTTCCTTTTTGTTTTGTTTTGGGTTTTTTGTTTTGTTTTTTGTTTCTTTTTTAAGCTGGGTATCTCCCTGGAGATATGAAATATACTTTTGTGGTAAAGTGCTTCCTGCGAGTAAGATTCTGGATTCAATACTCAGCATCAAATAAGATCTAGGAGATCTGGCAAGACAGACAGCAGGTAAGGGCACTAGCTACTCTTTTGAGGACCCCATCATAGCTCAACTGTGATGGAACCCCAGTTCCAGGAGATCCGATGATGCCTCTTCTGGCCTCCAAGGTCATCCGCCAATCATGCCCCTGGGTGTGCAGACATACATACAGACAAAACACCTAGATACATGACATAAAAGAGTAATAATTTTAATACAAAGTCCGCAGAAACAGACCCTTACTATGTGGTCTAGGCTGGCTTTGAACCTGCACTCTGCTCTGATCTGTGATGATAAGCATGCACTGCCACATCTGGCTCCTCACCCCTTCGGAGCTCTGTTTCTTAAAGGGGAAAGAAACTCTGTTGTATAAACCTTAGGCTTGTCGAAGCCTGGACCACTCCTGCCCATATTTGGTGTCGAATGTTTATCGCGCTCTGTCTAGTTAGAAACACGGGGCCAACCTCCTGCTCTACTTACAGCTGCCACCTCACCAAGAGCCCTAACCCCGCAGATGCCACTCCAGAACCCAACACCTGCCGCCTAAGGCGAAAAGAAGCTCAGAGTGTGCCAATGAAGGCCTTCTCCTTAATGGGTTCCTGGCAGTTCAGAACAGCTAAGGATGCCAAGAAGGGAGGGGAAGGGAGGGGACCTGTAGATAGAATCAAAGTAATTGCCTCTTAGGTAAAAGCTACAAAAAGACAGCTCACAGAGACGGTATTAAAAGATCCATCAGCCCAACATGTAGGAGACTAAGACTAAGCTAACCTGGGCTACATAAATCGACCATGATTTTTAAAAGGAAAGGAAAGAGCCGGGCGTGGTGGCGCACGCCTGTAATCCCAGCACTTGGGAGGCAGAGGTGGGCGGATTTCTGAGTTCGAGGCCAGCCTGGACTACAGAGTGAGTTCCAGGACAGCCAGGGCTACACAGAGAAACCCTGTCTCAAAAAACCAAAAAAAAAAAAAAAAAAAAAAAAAAGGAAAGGAAAGAAAGACTCATTACACATCTCACCTCAGGCTACCGCTCATTTTTCCTAAGATTAAAAACAAAACAAAACAAACCGCCGGGCGGTGGTGGCACACGCCTGTAATCCCAGCACTCTGAGAGGCAGAGGCAGGCGGATTTCTGAGTTCGAGGCCAGCCTGGTTTTCAGAGTGAGTTCCAGGACAGCCAGGGCTATACAAAGAAACCCCGTCTTGAAAAACCAAATAAAGACAAAAACAAAAACAACAAAACCTCAGTTGCAGATGTTTGAGGAGTAGAAGGTGATAACTTGACACGAGCAGCTAACATATCATCTCCTTGGACATTTATCACACCTTTGTATTGGGAGCCTTTGAATTCCTCCATCTGTGTGAAACACATCGTGTGTTATTTTAGACTGCCCCAGCACTGTGTCCAGAAAGGATGACTAGATGGCTTTGTGGAGAAGAATGGCATGGTCCACCAAGACCTACCTCTGCTTCTCCCATCAACGTAGATTGAAGCCAGCTGTGTGGTCGCTCAGAGAGGCATTGCTTTCTCGCTCCCGGAGCATGCAAGTAAACGGAATGACTCCAGACTCTCCCATCGCTGTAACTGATTGTTGTGGTGGTGTGAATATGCTTGACCCACGGGGTGGCAGTGTTAGGAGGCGTGGCCTTGTTGGAGTGGGTGTGGCCTTCTTGGAGGAAGTGCGTCACTGTGGGGCGGGCTTTGAGACTCCTCCTAGCTGCCTGGAAGCCAGGCTTCTCCCATTTGCCTTCAGAACAAGACGTAGACGTCTCAGCTTCACCAGCGCCATGTCTGCCTAGACACTCACGCTTCTGCCATGATGATAAAGGACTGCATGTGAAAATCAGTTCAGCCGTCCCCACTTAAACGCTGTCCTGTGTAAGAGATGCCTTGGTCATGGTGTCTCTTCACAGCAGTAAAACCCTAAGAAAGCATGCAATCAGTCTTAAACTGAGTGGGCTTCAGACCCTCCCGTGCCTGCCATTGTTTGGTTTCCAAGTTGGAGGCAAGGCTCCTGTCTTCCCAGCTTTGACAGTGTAGTCTCCTGCTGGGCTGAAGCTCCACAGCCTCCTCTTGTTATGCTCATTTCCCCTAGTGACATTCAAGACACTTAAAATCTGAATAACAGCACCAGTTGACAGTTGTCTTAGTTAGGGTTTTAGTGCTGTGAACAGACACCATGACCAAGGCAACTCTTATAAGGGACAACATTTAATTGGGGCTGGCTTATAGGTTGCGAGGTTCAGTCCATTATCATCAAGGCAGGAACATGGCAGAGTCCAGGCAGGCATGGTGCAGGCAGAGCTGAGAGTTCTATATCTTCATCTGAAGGCTGCTAGCGGAAGACTGACTTCCAGGCAGCTAGGATGAGGGTCTTAAGCCCACACCCACAGTGACACGCCTACTCCAACAAGGCCACACCTCCTAATAGTGCCACTCCTTGGGCCAAGCATATACAAACCATCACACATCTCAGGCACTTGTGCCATGGGTTTTCAGTTGTTCTTATTACTGTGACTTCTGTGATGCTCCTGGTTCCATGTTGGAGGCTGACGCCTACATTATGGGGCTGGTATGCAACCATCTTACAAGCGCTCCTAAATCACCTATGC